>APFE030459433.1:32829-43100 GCA_000404065.3 Pinus taeda | reverse complement strand
CCCTAAGTCTAAACTTAGGGAAATTAAAATATTAATGTGGATTAATATAAAACTGTGTTAGAATGGTCCAAAAGACATGGATCAAACTGAGAGGTATTACTGCCAAGGAAATTCTCTGTTGGGTAGGCCAGTTTCGGCACCCAGATTGTACTCTAATATTGCTTAATAAGAAAACCCTCAGATAGTTGCACTAGTTTTCCCACATTGGGTCTTTCTAGGTACATTGGTCCAAAAATAATGGTGTCATATGGTGTGATTGTTTTTGTTTCCTTTAGTTGTTGATCTGTAATATGTTGAGCATGGACTAGTGCTTATTTTCTGTATTTACATTGTAAATAACTTGTTAAGTAAAATAACAAGTAGGTAGGAATAAATCAAATAAAGTGCATGGAGGGTTTCTAACTAAGTAGACTTAGAAACTTCAACAAAAACAAGTTCCTAGTTGGGCATAGTGAAACCTCCTAGGCATACAGGATCTACATTCCTAGCAATAGGAAGATTGTGGTGAGACGAGACATGAAGTTCATGGAGAACCGAGCTTTTAGAAGGTCTCGTGAGATGCATGCAGATGATCAGAATCAGCGAGCAGAAGCTACATTGGTCCAGCCATAGGGGCAGCCAGTGGAACCACCAATAGGACAATCACAGGGATCTAGTACAATAACTAGTACCAACATTTCCTCAAGTACAAAAGATCTAGTGAGTTCACAGCAGATGGGGCAGTAGTTGAACCTCCCACCACTAGTGGTCGAGGGAGTAGAGAGGTTCGTTAGACATTGAGAGATGCAAAGGAGTTTATTGGAACTCCTAGGACAAGCAAGAGACAGTGCAGACAACCTGACAAATACCAAGCATTGGTGGCTCACATTGCAGATCCTTCCAACTTTGAGGAGACAGCATAGCGTCAGGTGTGGATAATTGCCATGGTAGAGGAGTACAGCTCTATCATGACAAATGATGTCTGGGAGGTACTACCAACGCCTGAGGATAGATCAGTTGTAGGATTGCGTTAGATCTACAAGATCAAGTATGTTGTAGATGGAAGCATGGAGACGTACAAGGTGAGATTCATGGCAAAGGAGTATGTGCAAAAAGAAGGGATAGATTATGAGGAGACCTTCACCCTAGTTGCCAGATACACTTCTATCCAGTCAGTTATATCCCTAGCAGCTCAGATGGGATGGCAGATTCAACAGATGGGCGTCAAGACAACATTCTTAAACAAGGTGATAGAGGAGAAAGTGTACATAGAACAGCCAGAGGGCTTTGAGACTCTAGAGAGGTGCACTTGTGTGCAGGCTGAAGAAAGCTCTATACAGGCTCAAGCAGGTTCCCAGGGCATGGTATGGTCGAATTGACAGCTACTTGCAACAGATGGGATTCGTAAAGAGTGATGCAGATCCCAACCTTTATTATTTGATGGTAGAAGATGAGCCACTCATCCTAGTATTGTATGTGGATGATCTCTTCCTGACAGGGTCATCAGGGCTCATAAAGGACTGCAAGAGGAACCAGGAAATAGAGTTTGACATGAAGGACTTGGGTTTGATGCAATATTTCCTAGGATTGGAAGTGTGCCAGCAGGACGAGCAGATCTTCCTTAGTCAAGTAAGATCTGCTACAAATATTCTGAAGAGGTTCAAAATGCAGGATTGTAGACCCATGTCTATGCCCATGATCACCAACCAAAAGAAGATAGATGTGTCATTCGACAAGGATGTTGACCCCACCTTGTATAGACAGTTCATCGATTCTCTCATGTATCTAGTCAACACTAGAACAGATGTCTGCTTCGTGGTCAATACCCTCAGTCAGTTCATGGTGGAACCGAAGAGGGTGCATTGGAAAACAATGAGGCACATTTTGAGGTATGTGCACGACACAATCGAGTATGGGTTGAGATATAACCGAGGGGATGACATCACACTATGTAGGTTCACAGATGCAGATTGGGCAGGCAGTTCAATGGACAAAAAAAGTACATCTAGGTACTGCTTCAGCATTGGATCAGGAATGGTTTCTTGGTGTAGCAAGAAGTAGAAGTCAATAGCACTGAGCTCTACAAAAGCAGAGTATATGGCAGCAAGCACAACTACGTATGAAGTCATATGGCTTTAGAAGCTATTGGTAAGCTTGTTCAGGCAAAGGATGGAGGCGACCAGTGTCTACTGCAATAATCATAGTTGCATCAAGTTCTCTAAGAATCCAATGTTTCATGACAAGTCAAAACACATAGATATTTGGTGTCATTTCATCAGATATTGTGTACAACGTGGTGCGGTCCAGCTACAGTTTGTTCCCACATAAGAGCAGGTTGCAAATATACTCACAAAAGCTCTAGGGAGAGCTAAGTTTGTTTATTTTAGAGAACAGATGGGTATGGTGAAGAACCCGTTTCAATAGCAGGGACATAATATTCTCAGTTGCAATAGTTGTAGTTGCAGCGACAACAAATGAGAGGGAGTTGCAATGCAAATGCAAGGTTGGCAGCAGTATGCAGTGTCAGGAACAGCACAGATGCAACGTCAGAGTTGCGCAGTGGTTGGTGGGCAGTGGCAGGCAGTTACAATGGCTAGACATCAGCAATGTGACAAAGGGTGGTACAGAAACAAGGTGTTGTTGCAGGAGATGCAACACTAGAGTTGGAGAGAACACCTTCCTCGCTAAGAGGGATTGTTAGTTTATGTAGCATCTGAGGTGTTCTAATCTCAAAACCTTGTGGAGTGGCTAAAACACATGAAATCTCCATAACCCATAAATTGTTTATGGAAATTCCACCTAGAAGTGTCTCAATTAGATTATTAGCCTATTTTTTAATATTCTGAAATATCAACTTAGGAAATCTGGTTAATTAATCAGTATTAATTGAGATAAGGTGTGGATCATCTAGAAATTCACACGGATCGATCCAAAAAATGATCTTAGACATTGATTATGTTTTAATCTTGGTCGTTGGAGTCCCAACTGGAGATTATAAGAGGAGTTCGATGGGTAGATGGAGAAGACACCAGTGCAAATACTCAGTTGCCCAAACAATTCGATTTTCTCAATAACAGAGTTCCAGCAGAGAAGATTAAGCCAAAGCATGAGTAACAGTTGACAGAAGAGGTCGGCAACATTTCTGGAGGAAGTCTTCCAATTCCAGAAAGAGGCAGTGAGAGGGACTGCAAGTTTGCCTAGAGGGACTGCGCAGGCAGCAGCAGCAGAGTAGTTTGATCTAGATGGAGTAGTAGATTCAATAGTTGGTGGTCGAGATTTCGATCAGGAGTACCAACAAATCAGTTCTAGAGCCAAAGAGAAGCAGCGTTGCAGATTTTAGGAGCTTCTAAAGGCAGCAGCAGCAAGGCCTGCACAAACACTATGCAAAGGTTGATGCAGAAGGAACCGCGAATTGCAGCGGGACTAGTTTCAGGAGCTAAAATCAGTTGTGGAGTGAGGGAAAATCCTCACAAGAATTTTGCAAGTGATTCTCTCAAATTGGATTGTCAGTTTTACATCCAAATTATTGTACTCAGACTTGCTGCTGAAGAATAATAATAAAACCCTCATTTGTTGCGCTGGTTTTCCTGCATTGGGTTTTTTCGAGGACAATTGTCCAAAATAACGATGTCAAACTTTTTGTGTGTGCTAGAATTTTTTAGTTTCCAGTATTTTACTTTCTACGGCATTTTTATGGTGAAAATTGTAGTTGTGATTTTATTCATTGTTTGTCATAGCAAATATACTGCACAATTAAATTTCAATTAGAAGAATAATTTGCAATAGTTGAAATTTTCACATTTTCAATGCATCGCCACCTCTACTCAAAATACAACTAGTTTCTAAACAAAGTAAGTTTCTAAAAATAAATTTTTTTCCAAAATAACAGATCTCAAAATCAAAAAGTACTATTTTGAAGCAATCACCCTTCCATGAATGTAACCAAGTGTTGCATGCATGGGACCTGTTATCAAAAAGACTAGCATCTTAGTGCAAAACCATTCACAGGGGGGCTAAGACAAGTGTAACATGGAAGCATTACCATTGCCACCTAGGTAATCACTTCCCTTTCCTTAGTGAATGATGAATTCAACACAAGGGAGGCTTCTCTAGCAACTTCAAGGAATCCTTAGTCAAGAGTAATCAAGTATAAGGCCTCCTATATTAGCTATTCACACCACCACTACTAAAGATAAGATGACCAAGGTGAGAACATGGTGGTTCATTCAAAGCAAATTTTAGATTCAAGTGTGTGAAGTTTCAAAGGCAATTTATGATGTCTAGCAAGTTAAGACAGGTTAAAGGAAATATCTCAAACCCTACAAAACAAGAAAAAGGTAAAACTTGTGTGAAAATAGTAAATTTTAGCAGTATATTAAGTTATAACAGTAACAACAAAATCAGCCCTTTAACAAGTAAATAATCAATGAAAACTAGGGCTGAAAATGTGAGTTAAACTAGGGTTTATGCAACTAACTATTTCTGAAAATTGAATAGCAAATAAAAGCCCTAAAATGCAAAACGTCCATCCTTGAAAGAGCTGGAAAATAATTCAGCAGTGCAATAAATGATGTTGAGAACTTTTAACCATACAAATGCTCAATAACCCTAGACATCTAGATTATTTATGGATGAAAATGAAAGTATAGTTATTACAAACCCTAATCTAACCCTAAAACATTAACCAAAAGGTTATAAATTTATCTTAATGATTGACCATTGGGAGAGACTAGCAAATAGTTACAAGTGCCTACTTTTTTTAGGCATATGGAGTCAAACTAAGGACTCTCTTGAAAAAATGTACGCATATCTAGGGTGATGACTAGGGTTGTCCACTACTAACCTTAAAATATCCTCCTAGTAGTTTTACAAGCTTCAAGACAAAATCAATTGAAGATTCTCCACTAGAAATCTTCCTAGAGTTTTAAAGATAAGATCTCTCTATGAATAATACAAAGAGAATGGACCCTCAACACTAGATAAGCACATTTGTACTTAGTACATCCAACAAATAAATCCACAAGAAAGTAAATTTAATAAACCATTGCTCATCCATAAACCCTAGCCATGAAACATCCATCAAGCTTGAAAAAAGGCATCCACAAATCATCCCTCCAAGAGGTCACACTAATAATTCATCCATAGCTAACATATTATAAGAGTAGACAAGTAGTATATATCCACAAGTAGCAATGATCCAAATGAGGAGAGTGCTTCCACTATTTATAGGAGGAAGCCAAGCGTTCTTCCTCTACAAGAACTAATATCCACTACAAGCCCATAAAAATCCATGATACAAGGTGGATAGGTCTAGACCAACTCCCCAAAGATGCCTCTACAATGAAGAAAGAATGCTCAAGCACCAAGTCATCCTCAATTAAAGCTCCATAAATGTCACATGTGGGAAGAGTGAACAAATGAGCTTAACGTCTACTCCAAAGTAGTGTAATAATGCTCCAAAAGTCATGTCTCTTCACCAAAAGATACAACATCTCACTCAAAAGTCATGTCTCATCATAAGAAAGTGCCAAATCATCATCCATCATGCTAGGTCAGCTCAAGTATAGCGATATATCATGATAAAGGTTCAATGTTTCATCATAAATGACGTCCTGAAGCAAGAGTATGTCATCATCAAGGTAAATGACTACATGCCCTCTCCAAAGAGGTATATCATCATCATCAAGTGCTACGTCATCATGAGGACATCCATCATCAAAGATAGGGCGTCTCAACAGGCCATTATGTCATCTCAAGGCCCCAACACCCTCCCAAGTCTATGCAATGTCCTCAATGAAGTGTGGAAGGAGATCTGTTGATTTGTGTAGCTAGGGAGGTACTCCAAGCCCTAGGGTTCGAGGTTTGGAGGGCAAAGCGCCACAAGAGTCACTTGTGCGCTTGGAACCCAAGTATGAGGTTTTGCACCAAATCATGTTTTGGGCATTTCCATGAGCACATTTCTACATGTGACGGCATGAGATGATAGCGGGCGGAAAGGAGAATCCAAAGCTTCGAGAATCAAAGAATTTCGAGTTGTAGAAGTGGAGATTTGAATTTTTGAAGGTAATTTTGGGGTTGACACCATAAGTGTTAAGGTTGGCCTAAGGTTATTTTAGGCTTATGACAGCTGGACAACCGCTAAAATGTGACGTTTTGGAGCCCTCTTTATGTGTATAAATAAGAAGTGGAGTGGAGGACATTTGCTCATCCATTTATGCAACACAAAACAACACAAGAGCTCGTTAAGGAGAAGAAGATCTTTGTTTTGGACAAAGCAAGGAGGACAGACCAGCATAGGAGTTCAGGGACTGTTTGAAGGGTTTTTCAGGGGTCAGAGTTACTGGATAGGGTCGAAGTGCCTTGCTGGAGGGCCGAGGCAGAGGAGGTTAGTTTCAGGTTGTTTCAATGTTTTAAAACTCCGACTCCGACACCAACTCGGTCGAGGGTCGACTCCACCTACGACTCTGACTCGGCCAGCTCGATTTCAATGACTCGGTGGTTGTAGAAAATACATTAAATATTTATTTTTTTTATAAAAAAACATAATTTTAAAGATTTTCATTCATGTTTCCAAACACACAGCAATAGAATATAGATGGAAGACAACATATGATCAAAGTAGGCTCATGAATATATCCATTATATCAAAATGGCACCCAATGCACTGTCCAATACATACATGATCAAAACAAAAACACATAACCAAGGAGGCTAAAAATGGCCTCTACAACAAAAGTAAATTGTGACCAGTACTACTGGCTAGTAGCTACTGCCAGAGGAACCAAGATCATGTGGATCAATCTCTGGATCATCATCAGAGTCAGACAGGGGGCCCCATGGCTCCTCCTCATCATCATCTCCAACTACAACTGTAGAAGTGGTAGCACTAGCAAGATGTGCAGCAGATGCAAGCTGAGATAGACGAGATATGCGGTTGCGCTTCTATCGTGGCTGAGCAAAGAAAGTGCCTACAACTAGAGGACTTGTTGGCTGTGAGGCTAAGGCTGTTACAAGTGGATCAAAATCTGCATTCAACTGAACATCATGTTTGAGTGATGCCTCCCCCTGTAAATCCAAATCAAGATCCTCATCAGAATCAAACTCTGTTGGATGACTCTCCACTACCCAATCTGATGTTGGATCAATGTCTTCCAACACAATGGGATCTAAATCAGGTCTTTTGTTCAGTAATTGGTTGCGTCTGAGCCGGAGGTTGTATTGGACATAGACTAGATCATTTAACCGTTTTTTATTCTAACGGTTTCTCTTCTTTGTGTAAATCCTCTTAAAGGCAGACCAATTGCGCTCACACCCAGTAGCACTGCAAGTTTGACTCAAAATACGAATTGCAAACTTCTACAATTCAGGACAATGGCTACCAAAAGCCTCCCACCATTGTGCTACAAAAAACATAGGAGTGTAATGAGTTAGCTCAACAAAATTACAAATTATATCCAACTTTCAAATTATAAATGATTTAACAAAATTTTAAAAAACTATTAAGAATTTGAAAATTGAAATTTTTGTTTACCTGGCTCATCTGCTTCTCTTGCAATCTTTGCTAGGTTCTTCCCAAAGGTACCTGAGGTTTTGGTGAAGGTCGTGACCTGTCGGTGTATCTCCAGCTGATCAGACTCCAAAGGAATCATGCGATCAATGCAGTCAATCAGTCCATCTCTAACCTCCCCCCTCAAAGCTCCTGCCTCCTTAGCTTTATAATGATATCGTGGGTTCAAAAAATACCCAACTGCATGTATAGGGCGATGGAGTTGATTGTTCCATCTTTCATCAATGATTACCCAGCATGCTCCATCGGTTTGTTTTCTTCAGTTACGGCGTGGATGAAGTCTTTCCTCCACTGCGGCGGTGAAACGGATTCCAAATCCTTGCAAATTGCAGCGTATTCCCTCGTTGATTCGGCTTCCTCCATCGGGCACAATCTCAGCCGTCCGAACTGGGGCCTCCAAATCCGACACCATACGCACATCCCGCGCGGTTGACTTGCTCGACTGATAATGCGCGATCAACGGCGGTTTTCTCTCACCTCCGCTTGCCACGCGTCGATCGTTGAGTGGGATCACTCCGCTTCCATCCAAAACCTCTTACCGTTTGAGGGTGCCCCGATCAATACCACCAGTTTCCAGAGTGCAGGTCCCGCCTTGTACGTTTAGCGCTTTTTGCCTTTTTCCGCCCGTGGTTCTCCAGCTCGCCATGCGTCCGTGTACTCGGGCTTCCCCCATTTCGGCCCTGTTTGCCCAACGATGCGCAATTAGCGCTAATCACGCATCAAAATCCACCTCCTTTTCCCGATCTGAGGCTCCCAGGTCCTACTTTGACCTCCTACACAGTCTCCATGGGCCTCGATCAGCGCGCTTTGACCGAGGTCCTCGTCGTTCCACGTTGGCTGCCATTGCCACTGGTTCAGGGGTATTCCTGATCACGGTTCTGAATTCTTTAGAGATTTGTCTCGACCTGATACAGTCATGGTTCTTTAATCAGTCTTTTGTGGATCCAATTCGGATCACAGCCTTCCCACTGAAAAAGCTTTTGGACCACCAAAAGTTGGTTTTCTTTCAAGCATCGACTAAGTGAGGATACTGTTGTCTCACTTGTCCAAACTCAATCCACTTTGCACTGCTCGACTTTGAACCTTTGAGTCCAATTCTGAGGTACTCAACATCTCATCTGCGCGTCGTCCTCACCTTCCTATCCAAGACTGTGTCTTCCTGCAATTCATTAAGATATTCAGGTAGCAGGTCATCAACAGAAGGCAATTGACTTTGCTCTTCAAGATCCTCAATCATTGAAGGTTCAAACAATCTCAAACAATCTGCATTTACCACTGAGTAGATGTGCATGTAAGCTGGTAGATCAAGGCGAAAAGCATTTTCACCAATCTTCTCAAGTATCCTAAAAAGTCCATACCTGATAGGATTTAGCTTTTTACCTTCACCTTGCATCCTGTCCTTGCTGATATACAGCCAGACCTGGTCTCCAACATGAAAACTATGCTCCATCCGATGCTTGTCATGCCTAGCCTTGTACTTGGTCTGGCTCTTTTCTAGTTATTCCTGTACTGCTTGGTGGATCTCCTAGATTTGTTCAATGAACCTAGTTGCCTTGTCCACATCACTGTGTCCATCACCCGTGGTGTCTTTACCAAAGACAAAATCCAAAGGAGACCTTGGTATGAAACCAAAACAGGTCTCAAAAGGAGATCCCTGTGTAGAAGAGTGTTTGGCTCTGTTGTAAGCATGTTGCACGTAACACAAATGTTCATCCCAAAACTTAGGATGTTTGCTGCAATATCCCCTGAGTAACTGGATCACTGTCCTGTTAACTACTTATGTCTGGCCATCAGTTTGTGGATGAAAAGTTGTTATTTTCTTCAGTTGGGTTTCCATCAGTTCCCACAGACTTGACCAGAACTTCCCCACAAATCTGATGTCTCGATCAGATACAATAGAAGTGGGTAATCCAAAATGAACCCATACATGTTCAAAAAATAATTTTGCAGTTTGCTCAACTGTAATCTGTTTATTACAAAGTATCAAAATACACATTTTGCTGAACCTATCCACAGCGACATATAGATAATCATGACCTTTCCTAGATTTAGGTAGTCCTCCAACAAAATCCATGGAAACACTTTCCCAAGTGTGAGAAGGAACTGGTAAAGGAGTGTACAAGCCTAGTTTTCTATTGCTGGGCTTGCTTTTAGCACACATAGTACACCCTTTTACATATCTAGAAACTGTCTCATTCATTTTCGGCCAATAACAAAATCTTTGCAGCTATGCAACTGTTTTACTTACCCCAAAGTGACCTGATATCAGAGAAGTGTGTGCCTCTAATTATCTTTACTCTCTCAATTTGTGGAATGCAGATTTTCCCACAATGGTATAAGAGTCGGTCCTTTACATGATAGTCCAATTCTTCTACCTTTCTGCCTCGACTCAAAGTTGCATATACATCTTTAAAGTCTATATTTTGGGCATATTGTTCAATGTAACTTTCATGTAGTACAAAATTATGCTTAAGTATAGTAGATGCATTTATAATGAGTCTAGATAACATGTCTGCAACTTTGTTGTGTATGCCCTTTTTATATCTGATGATTAGATGAAACTGTTGTAGAAAGCCCATCCATCTGTAATGTCTTGATTGCTGCAACTTAGTTTGGGAGTATAGATATTGAAGTGGTTGATGATCAGTATGTATTACTGTCTCTTTGCCCATTAAATAATGTTTCCACTTTTTCACACTTTGAACTAATGCATACAATTCTTTAT
>APFE030459433.1:3449-26976 GCA_000404065.3 Pinus taeda | reverse complement strand
GACTTCCCATTTTAAAGAGGCAGCAAGGGAAAGAACAAGGCGGACAGAGTTCATTTTGGCAACAGGGGAGAAGGTGTCAGTGTAGTCAATGCCTTCAACCTGTGAAAAGCCCTTAGCAACAAGACGAGCTTTATGTTTATCAACTTTCCCATCTGGTCCATACTTTGTATTCCTATGTGTCGGAATATCCTAACACCCCTTAGCTCATGCATAGTAGGGCCTTTGAAGCCTTTTCCAGCAGCATGTATGGCATCAAACATAGGCTCATAATATGGTGAACGAGAAGCATTGAAGGGGATATCAGCATCATACCAACATCTAGCTATGTGATCACAAGCAGTCTCCCTCAATTCTTTCTTCCAATGGTCATCTAAAGTGGGTTGCATTTGACTTCTACTAGCTTGAGGACCATGTGCATCTGATGGAGAGGAGGGAGTGAAATAACGTTTGATATTTATATCACCCTTTTTCATTCTACCCTTTCCCTTTTCTTAAATAGACTCAAAAGAGAGAGGAACATATTGGAAGGGATTGGATGCATCAGTACAAGGGATAGAGGAAGAACCCTCAAAATCAAAATGGGTGTTGGTAGCCATCATTTTTTGTATATTCCTCTTCCTCCCAATTTCAGCTTCTAACTCTTTTTGCCTAGCCTTATCTTCTTTAAACTTCTCAAAGCTGGCTAACAATTCCTTCCTAATCTCCCCAATTTTTGGTGAGGTACATGGAGTAATTTGGCCTCTAATCCCTGCCAAGTGTTGTTTCAGCCTCTTAATGCCCCCAGGACCTTCCTTAATTTTCCTATGGCAAAATTTGCAATGCATTTGACTTTCAACCATTTCAACATATGCCCAAGCAGCATCTTTCACTCTAGGTGCCATTTTTTGACTTGGAAATAAAAGCAAACAATCTGAAAATGAAAAAAGAAAAAAGAAAAAAACATTGATTCAATGTTCATTCGTTTCACAAAAAACACTCTTTGGGGTTTCTAGATTTACACATAAAATTTAATAAACAAAAACAGATTTGTACAAGTGAAAAAAATACCTCTAGGCACAAACTGCCTCCTCAAGCTTGCTCCAAGAAACCAACTCCTCAATGCTACTCCAAATGGCTGCCCAAGAATCTCCTCACTCCAACTACAATGCTTGCCCAAGACTCCTCACTGCTGTTCCAAAAACAAACTCAACAACTCCTCACAAACTCTCACTAAAATACTTACTCAAATGCATGAGATGGTTGTGAGAGAATGAGAGGGGTTGAGTGGGTTAAATAGCGTTTGGGAGAGGGGAATGGGCCCCAAAGACCAACAAAACAACAACTAAATTCCTTTGGATCCCCCCACCCTCAGCAAATAATAAAAAAAAATTTAAAAATCGTGTTTTTTAGAGTGACCGGGCCACTGTACGTAACACGGCCGAGTTGATACGGACTCGACCGAGCCGGCTAGGTTAATACCGAGCCGGTCGGGTTAATACCGAGCCAGCCGAAATGGTTACCTGGCCGGGTTGAATTTTCTAGGCCTGGGTCGGACCAACTCGGCTGAGTCGGTTTCGAGCCGGCCGTTTTTTAAAACATTGGGTTGTTTAAGGGCTCACTGGAGGTGGGACAATCCCCATGAAGGGTTGTCGCAAGCCTGTTCTAAGGTCCTATAGGATGCCACAATCATTAAAGGAGAGTCGAGTCTGTGTTAAGGGCTTGGAGTTGCCAAGTATTACAGCGAATAGCAACAATCATATATTGGAGGACAGCCACACTAATTAAGGGCAAATCTGGGAAAATTTTGGGGTTGTTAAGGGACTGTGTTTTGTGCCCTAATCAGACCCAGACTTGCAGCATATGAGCAAACCTCATATAGTGAGTTTATGTCAGCGTTCTTGTAGGTGTTCGATCAAAGACTTGACCAGATTTGGATCAAATTGTTGGGCAGCTTGTGGGATCCAATTTGGAGGCTTGATTGGATGACCATAAGCCTTCGTCAGTGCAGATCTTGCAATGTAGTATTGGGTGCCATTGATCTGGAGGAGGGCAGTGTGTTGGCTACCCAAAGTAGCCCTAGACAAGCTATCTTCAAGTGACGAAGAGGAGCTCAAGGTTGGGTGAAGATTGGTGCCAAAGTGCAACACTTTGATGGACTAGAGTGACTACTAGCCTAGCAGTTTGGAGCTCAAGAATTGGCCAGCCCAGAGAGCAGATTGGATCAGCCCTTATACATGCAGCAGAAGTGACTTGCAGCAGTGTTATGTGGCAGCCCTCTTGAAGTCTCGATATGTTGTCCTTTGAAGGACTAAGGGGCAGCTAGTGAGCAGTATGGAAGCGAAGAACCGGCAGGACAAGATATGACATAGAACCTGAAGCGAAGATTGTCATTGTATCTTGTATATCATAGACTATTGTATTATTCAGATTTGGTTTAATATAACAAAGATTGGGTTGTACATTATTGTACAATTTTGTTAAAAGTTGTGTATACTTGTGCATATGTGATTTACTGCTTTATATTTTCCGTTGTGTAAAGTAGCTCTGGTTGAGATTCTTGGTTTGGTAGCGTAAGTGATTTTAAGACTCTAACCTAGACCCAAGGTCATGGAAATTCAACAAGATCATCAATGTCCTCCAAAGGCCCATGTTTGTGAAAGCATCATCAAGTCAAGGTTACAAGAATCAAATAAGACCAACGAATAAGTATCAAGAGTCATTGTAACACAAAATTTGAGTCATGTTTAATATAAAAGCCACTAAGTAGATCACATTAGGTATCATTTTCAAACTTCACACTAGCTCATGAATTTATGCAATTTGCCAAGTTTAGGTATCAGAGGACCATCTAGAAACCTATTAGGTGTGTCGGTACCCAAGAATCTAAGTATTTCTCAAGAAACCAATTAAAGTGTAAATGTGAAAGACAATGGTATGACTTAGGGTTTACTTCATGGAAATGATGCCTTTGACATGTAAAGTCGCATGTGATTCTCATCTCCATGGGCGCCTTTGTAGGGGGGGCGCTTCATACACCAAATAAGCACATTATGTTAGCTTTGGTGTAAGCTAATCAAAATGGGTCAAAGCGTAGCCTTCAAATTTGCAAGGAGAACCTCAATTCTCCTTGGCAACAGCACCAAAATGTTACCACAAAATCTAGCACCTTGGTGCAAAGCCTTTCACAAAGGCCTAAGACAAATGTACCATGGAAGTGTTACCACTGTACCAAGGTAATCACTTCCCTCTCTTTAGTGAATGACAAATCCAACATAAGGGAGGCTTCCCTAGTAACTTCAAGGAATCCTTTGGCAAGAGGTAATCAAGTATAAGGCCTCCTATATTAGATACTCATGTCACCATTACTAAAGATAAGATGATCGGGGTGAGAACAAGGTGGTTCATTCAAAGTAATTTCTACATCCAAGCATGTGAAATTTCCAAAACAATTTATAATGTCTTACAAGTTAAGATAGGTCAAGGAAAGTACTCCAAATAGTACAAAGAAAGAAAAAGCTATTGTTGTTGTAAAACTCATGTAAAAGATAGTAGATTTAAGAAATATATCAAGTTATAACAACAGTAATCAAATAAGCCTTTTATCAAGTAAATAATCAATAATAACTAGGGCTAAAAACATGAGTTAAACTAGGGTTTAAGCAACTAACTATTTTTTTAAATTGAACACCACATAACAGCCCTAAAATGCAAAATGTGTAGCCCTAAAAGGGCTGGAAAATAATTCAGCAATGCAACATATGATGATAAAAACTTTTAACCATAAAAATACTCAATAACCCTAGACATCTACATTATTTATGGTTGAAAATTGAAGCATAGTTGTTACAAACACTAATCTAAACCTAAAACATAAAACAAAAGGATAAATTTTGATTTTAATGATTGACTATTGGGAGAGACTAATGCCTACTATTTTTGGGGGGCATATGGAGTCAACCTAAGGACTATCTTCAAGAAATGTAAGTAGATATTGGATGATAACTAAGGTTGTCCACTACTAACCCTAGATGATCCTCCTAGTCCTTTTAAAAGCTTTCAAGACAAGATCAAGGAAAGATTCTCCAATAAAAATCTTCCTAGGTTTTTAAAGAAAGGATCTATCCAAGAATAATACAAAGAGAATGCACCCTCGCCACTAGATAAGCACATTTGCACTTAATAAATTCAACAAATAAATCCACAAGACTTGAAAAGAATGCATACTTAATAAACATTGTTCATCCATAAACCCTAGCCATAAAACATCCATCAAGCATGAAGAAATTATCCACAAATCATTCCTCCAAGACGTCGCAAGAGGTCGCAATAGTTAAACTATGTATAAGAGTAAACAAATAGTAGCATATCTCCACAAGTAGCCATGATCCAAATGAGTAGAACACTTCCTCTATTTATAAAAGGAAACTAAGTATTCTTCCTCTACAAAAGCTAATGTCCACTAAAAGCCTATAAAAACACATAAATCCATGATACAAGGTGGATAGGTCTAAACCAACCCCAAAAATGCCTTTACAATGAAGAAAGAATGCTCAGTCATCAGGTTGTCATCAATAAATGCTCTATAAGCTTTACATTTGTGGGGAGAATGAACAAATGAGGGTAACATCTCCAAAATAGTGTAGTAATGATCCAAAAGTCAAGTCTCTTCAACAAAAGATGTGACGCCTAACTCAAAAGTCATGTTTCATCGTAAGAAAGTGCCAAATCATCATCCATCATGCTAAGTTGGCCCAAATATAGTCATATATCACCATAAAGGTGCAACACTCCATCATAAATGACCTATCCGCAAGCAAGAACATGACAGCATTAAGACAAGTGGCTTCATGACCTCTCCAAAGAGGTATATCATCATCAGCAAGTGCTACATCATCATGCGAAGGGTCAATGTCCATCATCAAAAGTAAGCCATCATACCATTTCAAGGCCCCAACACCCTCCAAAGGATATGCAATGTAGTTAATGAAGTGTGGAAGGAGATCATTAATAATGTCCTTCAAAGGACCATGTCTATGTAAGCATCATCAAGTAGGGGTTACAAGAATCAAATGGGACCAACCTATTGAGAAATCTATAGTGCTACAATTAAGATGATTTCTCTTATACTTGATAACTGCTTGTGATGTATTTTTACGTCTTCTTGATTATTAGCTTCTTCACTTATTATTATGTTGTTCTTATCATCAAATAGCTACCAAAAACATGAAGATCAATAGTGCACAAGAACACAAGATGTAGGTTGCAAGCCAGGGCCAAAACCTCTCCTCTTGAGAGGAAAACCCACAAATTTCTTCTCTTCTTGTAGATTCTTCAAATGATGAATTCCAAGACCTCTAGACCAAGACCAATACCCTTCCAAGACCAAGCCAGACCTTCTTGATGATGTGCTTCTTCTCCAAGTCAAACCCAGTCAAATCTCTTTCAGTTGCACAATTTCGACCCCTAGCTACAAATTTTGGCCTTCATTGCAGGTCTAAAATTTTCAGCTCCTACAACAATGTTTGCTTCCACACGTGTGAGGGAAATTAGGGATTCCAAGGCTTCCTTGCTCCTTCGCTTGGGCTGCTCCTCCTTCTAGGGCTAGTAGGTGAACTAAAAGTCTTTTCTTCGACCTTCTTTCTACAACTTGACAACTTCGACCTTGTAGCTGCAAAACCCTAGCCTTATCTTCGCACATGTGAGAGAGAGAGAGAGAGAATTAACACACAAACTTCATCCTTCTATCCTTCTTCACTTGCCTTTCTTCTGCCCCTTCTTCCACTTGGATGATGAGGAAGGAGTGAGTGTCCATAGGAGGTCGAGTTCTCTCCTATATATAGGCTTTCAAGGAGGACGACATGCCCTAATAAGGCCAATTTCTTAGCTGCCAGATTGGCTTGGTCTTGGAGGGGTATTTTGACACTTTAAATACAAAAATAATTCTTTTGACATGTTACAATATGCCCAATAGGGTCTTCATATGACAATGACTTTATTGACTTCTCGACTCTATGACAAACCCTAGAAGCACTCAATGGGTGCTTGACCTCTAAACAAAATGACCTTGAGCATGAAACCCATGCCACAAAAATAACAATAATATTCTTTCTTTCTTTTTACAATATACAAGAATCAAGAGTACATTTCATATGTATGAAAACTGAACCTAGTTACATATTTCAACACTCCCTCTAAACTAGGGAGGTATTCATAATGGTACATGAACATTCTCATACTGAAGAGATCTCATAAGAAGAGTCGGATTGGCAAGCCATCTAATAAATTATTGTTTCAACTTATCTGATTGCATCTCATCATACCAACCTGCATTGTCACATAGCAAGGCCTTGACTAACAGCTCTATCTCTCCACAAGATCAGAGCACAACGTTGGCGAGACAATGATTGATAGACACCATCATCATTATCTCTCAAGGCACATACCCCACCCAGGTGTTCACAAGGTATGTCCATTTAGGACAATTCCTGCCTTGGAAGAACACATCCTCAAGGAATTTCCTCTTCGACTACTCTTACCTATTGGATTCCCTACCTCATCCTCAAAGAATATCAGAAACCATATGCTTACCCAATTCTCCATTCTTTCTTCACAAAGTGAAAACAAAAACAATGCGTCTATCTCTCCCTCTCAACTAGGGAGGAGATATCAACCAATCCAAGCTTGTCTCTCAAATACACAAGCTTCTTATTAGGAAGAGATTTTGTCAAAATTTCAGCTACCTGCTCATCGGTGGAGATATACTGTAGCTGCAACACTCCATCTTGCACCAACTTTCATATGTAATGATATTTGTTATTTATGTGCTTTGTCTTTCCATGGAACACTAGGTCTTCCAACAACCTTATGTAATTGGTGTTATCACAATGTATAATTGTAGGGTCCATCGGTCCTTCAAACAGGTTAGACAGCAACTTCCTCAACCAGATAGCTTCTCTCCTAACTTCACATGTTGCAATGTATTCAGCTTCAGCACTACTCAAAGCAGTTGACTCTTGCTTTCTACTCATCCATGATATCATAAAGGATCCGAGCTAAAACATCCTCCAGTAGTGTTTCTTCCATCTATCTGACTACCTCCCCAATCAAAATATGTATATCCAATCAATTGGACATCATTCTTTCTATCATACTTCAGGCAATAATGGATTATTCCTCACAAATATCTTAGTATATGCTTGGTTGCTATCCAATGGTCATATTTAGGCTCTATCTAGAATTGACTGAGAATATTCACTGCAAAACAAATGTTTGGTTGAGTGTTCACAAGATACATCAGAGAGCCAACCAATAGTCTATATCTTGTAGGATCCACGAGGTTTGAATCGGAACTTCTTAGCCTCTTCAAGTTTGTGATCATGGGGGTCGTCATAGGTTTGCAATCCATCATGCCAAACCTTTGCAGCATCTTAATCACATATTTTCCTTGCCCCAAATATACTTCACCAGGTCCTTGCCAAACTTCCAACCCCAAGTAATAGTGCATCAGCCCTAGATCCTTCATATCGAATTTTGCTGCCAATTGCTTCTTGCACTCTTGAATACGACCTTCCACACCAGTTATGAGAAGATCATCCAGATATAGAAGAATGATTACAAGTCCATCCTTCACTACCTTGATATAGAGATTCAGATCAATAGAACTCTTTGAGAAGCCCAATCTTTGTAGATGTGTCCATCCTTGCATACCAAGCCTTTGGAGCTTGCTTAACACCATAGAGTGCCTTCTTCAACCTGCAGATGTGAGTCTCTCTATTATTTACTTCAAATCCCAAGGGTTGTTCTATATAGACTTCTTCATCAATAGTACCATTCAGGAATGTTGTCTTCACATCCATTTGATGGATGTTCCATCCCATAGATGTTGCCAAAGAGACCATTGATCATATAGTTGTGTATCTAGCTGTAAGTGCAAATGTCTCTTCATAATCGATGCCTTCTTGTTGGGAGAAACCCCTAGCCACAAACCTTGCTTTATATTTGTCAATACTTCCATCTGTTACATTTTTAATCTTGTAGAGCCACTTGGAAGTCACCACAGATTTGTCTTTCGGCCTAGGAACGATTTCCCAAACTCCATTCTTCATTATTGATTGATATTCTTCATTCATGACATCTTTCCATTCTTGATGATTGACAGCTTCTTCAAAGGTGGATGGTTCTACTTCAATCAACTTGTCATATAGGCTGCATACCCTAAATATCTTTTAGGCTTCTTGCTTTCCCTTAATGTACCCTTAGCTACTGCATGTGCCTCTACATCTTGAAGAGTAGACCTCAACCAATTAGGTCTCTTTCTATTTTCAGGAATGATGACTTGTTGCATTGGTTCACTGGGACCTTCTTTTTCATGATGGGAATCCTCTTCCTCCCTAGAACATTCTTCAAATATCAGTAGTTCTTCATCATCAGAATCAATCAGAAGATCTTTAGACTTCTTATATGCAACGCTTTAATCAAAGATCACATCTCAGCTTACTTCAATTTGGTGTCCTTCCTTTATGTAGATCATATATGCTTTAGAAGTGTTACTATAGCCAACAAGTGTGCCTTTCATGCTTGTAGGATCCTACTTCTTTCTTTTGTCTTTTGGAATCTAAATGTAGACAAGACAACCAAATATTCGGAGATGGTCTACACATGGTTTCTTCCCAATGAATGCTTCTTCAGGAGTTATGTTGTCAAGTGATTGTGAGGACTTCGGTTTTGAATGTGGACAGTTGTTTTGGATGCTTCACCCCACAGAAATTTAGGTAAGTCCTAATCATGTAACATAGCTCTAACACTTTCTTCAATTGAGTGATTCTTTCGTTTTGCTACTCAGTTTTGCTCTAGATTATATGGAACTATCAGCTCCTTCTTAATTCTAGCTTCCTTATAAAAAGTTATGAGCTCCTTAGATGTGTATTCTCCTCCATTATCAGATCTCAATATTTTTATCCTTCTTTCGTAAGATTTTCTACTTCTGCTTTGAATTCTTGAAATTTTTCGAATACTTCATCCTTCGACTTCAACAAATAGATCCAAGTTTTCCTTGACTGGTCATTAATGAAAGTTACATAGTATAGCTGACCTCCAAAAGATTTTATAGACATAAGACCACAAACATTAGAGTGAATGAGATCCAAGATTTATTTTGATCTTGAAGCATTGCTTCCAAATGGTTTCTTAACATTTTTACCAATGCACATCCTTTGCAAACTCATTCATGATCGTCCTTTGGTTCAGGAATGCCATTCACCATTGTATTTAGAATTGGTAAGATTTTGTAATGAAGGTTTCCAAACCTTCTATGCCAAAGTTCACATGGGCTGACTTCAATGTGAACCGAGGCTTGAGAGAGAGGTGTAAGTAACCTATAGAGTCTTCCTTCACGAATCCCAATGACTTTTGCATTGTTGATGCTAGAGCCTTTATCCCATACCATAACTTTTCCATTTATAAAAGCAACTCTATCTCCCTTATCTTCTAGACATGAAATAGAAAGTAAATTCTTTTGCAAACCTGGTACGAATAGAATGTCGTTGAGATGTATGTTTTCTCCATTTTCCAGCTCCAGCTTCAATGACTTCTTTAGAGATGTAGTGATCTTCATCATGCATTTTGTCAACCTTAGCTCTGAAACCATGTTGAGAAATCTATAGGGCTACAATTAGGATAATAGGATGATTTCTCCTATACTTGATAACTGCTTGTGATGTTTTTTACTTTTTCTTGATTATTAGCTTCTTCACTTATTATTATGTTGTTTTTATCATCAAACAACTACCAAAAACATGAAGATCAGTAGCACACAAGAACACGGGATGTAGGCTGCAAGCCAGGGCCAAAACCTCTCCTCTTGAGAGGAAAACCCACAAATTTCTTCTCTTCTTATAAATTCTTCAAATGATGAATTCCAAGACCTCTAGACCAGGACCAATACCCTTCCAAGACCAAGCCAAACCTTCTTGATGATGTGCTTCTTCTCCAATTCAAACCCAGTCAAATCTCTTCTAGATGCACAATTTCGACCTCCACTGCAGGTCTAAAATTTTCAGCCCATGCAACAATTATTGATTCCACATGTGTGAGGGAAATTAGGGCTTCCAAGGCTTCCTTGCTCCTTCTCTTGGGCTACTTCTCCTTCTAGGGCTAGTAGGTGACCTAAAAGTCTTTTCTTCGACCTTCTTTCTACAACTTGACAACTTCGACCTTGTAGCTGCAAAACCCTAGCCTTATCTTCGCACATGTGAGAAGGAGAAAGAGAATTAACCCACAAACTTCATCCTTCCTTCCATCCTTCTTCGCTTGCCTTTCTTCTGCCCCTTCACTTGGATGATGAGGAAGGAGTGAGTGTCCATAGGAGGTCGAGTTCTCTCCTATATATAGGCTTTCAAGGAGGATGACATGCCTTAATGAGGTCGACTTCTTAGCTGCCAGGCCGACTTGGTCTTGGAGGGGTATTTTGACACTTTAAATACAAAAATAATTATTTTGACATGTTACAACATGCCCAATGGGGTCCTCTTCATATGACAATTACTTTATTGACTTCTTGACTCTATGACAAACCCTAGAAGCACTCAATGGGTGCTTGACCTCTAAACAAAATGACCTTCAGCATGAACCCCATGCTACAAAAATAACAATAATATGTTTTTTTTATTTTTAAAATATACAAGAACCAAAAGTACATTTCATATTTACGAAGATCGAACCTAGTTACATATTTCAACACAACCAATATGCATACAAAAGCCATTGTAACATAAAAAGCGAGTCACATTTAATGTAAAAGCCACCAAGGAGGTTACATTAGATATCATCTTCAAACTTCACACTATCTCATGCCTTTATGCAATTTACCAAGTTTAGGTATGGGAGGGTCGTCATAAAATCCCAATAGGTGTGCCACTACCCAGGAATTAGAGTATTTTCCACGAAACCAATCAAAGTGTAAGTATGAATGACAATGATACGACTTCGGGTTCACTTCATGAGAATGGTTCTTTGACAGGCAAGCAATGTTGTCAGTGTGAAAACTTCTGAATCTAATACATCAAAAACCCCTACTGCAATATTTGGTTTATTATCTCCTACTTGTTATTTACATTAACAAGTTATTTAATAATATAAACATCGAAATAAACACAATTGCAGCCTTCACAAACATACAGATCAACAACTGAAATAAACTGAGACAACACAAGGGACACTGTTATTTTTGGACAATCGTCCCCAGAAAAACCCAATGCGGGAAAATCGGTGCAGCAAATATGAAGGTTTTATTATTATGCAGATTTCAGAATACAACTAAGGTCCCAGAAACGGCTCACGCAACAGAGAATGCCCTCTGCAGTAGTACCTCTCTTCAGAGACAGATATTACAGCTAATCAGCAACCAGATGAATAGCCCCACAGTGACTTCGACTACTCCCTTAGCTGGACAGCGAAAGCTGCTCCAAGCTACCCTCAGGAACTGCGTCACCCTCTCTACGGCTTTGCATCAACTAACCAGCTCTCAGTCTGCCCCATGAAAATTCCTCAACACAGCCTCTTCAGCCCAGCGTCAACTCTGTAGCCCTCTACACTCCCTACGTCAACCTTTATGGCTTCTGTGTCAACCTCTTGGTCCTCTGTGCTAGCCTCCCCAGCCTCTGCGTCAATCCTGGCTGCTTCTGCATCAGCCTTCCTAGGCTCTGCGCTGTCTCTCCGGCACTCTCTCTGCCTCTCTGCTATGTATTCTTAGCCTTCTGTCGAACTGCCCCTCGCTGCAACAAATCACTAACTCGATTTCTCAGCAAACCCTGCCCCAGAAAATCGAATTGACTGATCAACTTAGTGTATCTCCAAGTGACCCTCAAGCCTCCTCTTATACTTTTCATGTTGATGATTCAACGGCCGAGATTAAATCCCTAATCAACGACTAAGATTAGATCTGGCTTGATCCTCATTATTTAGAACTTTCTCACCCATATTATATTAATACACATTAATATTTTAATTTTCCTAAGTTTAGACTTAGGAACCCCATTAAAAATATTAATTATTTTAGTATCTCTTCAACCGGGTGGAGTTTCTCCAAACGATTTCTGGGTCTTGGAGATCTCATGTACTTTAGCCTCTCCACCAATTTTCATGGCTAGAAAACATCTGATGCTACCAAAAATCAACACTCCCTCTTAGCGAGGAATGTGCTCTAGTAATGCTTTACCATAGAAACATCAAACTGATCTTTCGCATCGGTACTTGTGTTGATGTTTGGCCTGCTGCCTCACATCCCCTGCACTGATGCTTCCTATACTACTGCACATGACACTGCCTCTACCACTGCCACATCTGTACTGCAACTCCCTCTCAACATGCTGCATCATGTTGCCCATAGCACTGCCACTGCTAACTGTTGCACTAAAACTCAGTTATCGGGAAGTAGGTAACTGAATTCCCCCAAACACTGACATCCCGGTCAGTCTGGAAGCCTCGTGATGTCGAAGCTACCTCTGCTGCTATCCTGTGCTCCCTTTATTGCCACTGCGCTGTTGCAAACACCTTTGTGCCTCTTGCAATGTTGCAACCTCTATTGTGCTGCTACAGACTTCTACACTCTAGCACTGCTTTGCCGCTCCATCACACCTTGCTCCACCCGTCACTATCATCATGCTACTGTTGTTAAGGGCTCCCGTAGCCATATGTGATCCAAGAGTTTGGGCACCTCAAGGATCTTGCCCTTAGCATGTAGTCCTCCTAACTACAACTCGATGTCTCCCCACCTTTTCTCTAGAGGTTCATGAGCACTCATGGCACAATCGTCATCAGTCTCGACATCCTTCTCCGCCTTAGCTGGAGCTGCCTTTGAATCGAAAGCTTCTCCCTTGCCTTTCTTCCTAGGGCACTAAGATGAATAATGTCCCAGCTCCCCACAATTGAAGCACTTGACCTTGGAGATGTCATTTTTCTTCCTTTTCCCTTGTTGTCCCACAGATACTAGAGCCGCATCCTCCTCTTTCTTGACTCGAACTCTCTTACCACTACTCCCCGCCTTGGTCAACCTCCTGATCTCTTCCCAACTAGGGAGAGTCACTTTGCCCAAATGCTTTGGACAAATGTCTCCCAATCTTCGGACACTGCATTCAGAGCAGTCCTGACCATAAACTCTGGATCATGTGTAAACCCCACAAAAGTAAGTTGGTCCCAAATTTCTTGCAACCTGAGGAGGAAGCGATCTATCTCCTCTCCCTTCTGCATCTGATATGACCTCAGTTGATTCTCCAATAGCATCTTCCACTGCACGGAAAAGCCCTGGTATAAGGTGGTCAGGGTGTCCCACATCTCCTTTTTGTGTTCTTCTCAGCAATATGCAGTATGACATGATCTTTGACCCCGTCTAGGATCATGCACTTCGCCCTCACCTAGGCCTCCTCATACTTCTCATTCTCAGCTAGGTCAACTGGGATAACCACTACTTTCAAGGCATAGTCCTTGATGCGATGTCTATTCAGGACTGCCAGGATCTTGGCCTTCCAAATGACAAAATTGGAAGCTCCATCCAATCTATCCTGATCCCTTAATCCGTTCACTACCATCTTTGCTCCTCTTCTAGACTCCCTCTGAGTCTGATTTCTCTCCTAGAAATCCTCTGACCAACTATCGAACCGCTCCTCTCCAATCGTCCTTTGCAACTGCAACTCAAATCTGGATTCCTTGGCTAGAAATCCGTCAAGGTAGTGATTCCCTCTACCTTGGTTCCATATCCTTAAACAATGTTCTGCACCGACTGAAACAACATCCCACTAGCTCCTTAAATCACAATCTACACAGTTCCCTTAGCCCCGGTAACTGAAGAATCTGAGCCCTTCAGGCTCTGCGCAATCACGGCGAAGGCTAAATCTGCTCAATCCTACCTAGCTAAGTAGGATGACGTGGCTTTGCGTGAGCCTCTTCTGCCTCTCTCTGCCTCTGCATTGGCCCTTCCCTTGGCTTGAAATGCTGACGCGGGCTTTGCGTGAGCCTCTGAATCACCCTCTAAGCACTGTGTCACCTCTTCTCTTGCCCCTTCAACTCTGGAACAGCGCTGTCTCACGGGACAGCTACTTCTGCTGCAAATTTTTCAGATTTCTTCTGTTAGCGTCTTTAGTCCTCCTGTGATCTGTAATCGCTCTGATACCATGTGAAAATTTCTGAATCTAATACATCAAAAACGCCTACTGCAATATCTGGTTTATTATCTCCTACTTGTTATTTACATTAACAAGTTATTTAATAATATAAACATCGAAATAAACACAATTTCAGCCTTCACAAACATACAGATCAGCAACTGAAATAAACTGAGACAACACAAGGGACACCGTTATTTTTGGAAAATCGTCCCAGAAAAACCCAATGCGAGAAAACTGGTGCAGCAGATATGAGGGTTTTATTATTATGCAGATTTTTGAATACAACTAGGGTGCCAGAAATGGCTCACCCAACAAAAAATGCCCTCGGCAGTAGTATCTCTCTTCGAAGATAGATATTTCGGCTAATCAGCAACCGAATGAATAGACCCACAGTGACTTTGACTGCTCCCTTAGTTGGACAGCGAAAGTTGCTCCAAGCTACCCTCAAGAACTGCGTCACCCCCTCTACGGCTTTGCGTCAGCTAACCAGCTCTCAGTCTGCCCCACAAAAATTCCTCAGCACAGCCTCTTTAGCCCAGCATCAGCTCTGCAGCGCTCTATGCTGCCTAAGTCAGCCTCTACGGCTTATGTGTCAGCCTCTTGGCCCTCTGCATCCTCTGCACTGGCCTCCTCAGCCTCTGTGTCTGTCCTAGCTACTTCTACATCAGCCTTCCTAAGCTCTACGTTGTCTCTCTGGCACTCTTTCTACCTCTCTGCTATGTATTCTCAACCTTCTACCAAGCTACAACAGATCACTAACTCGATTTCTCAGCAAACCCGGCCCCAGAAAATCGAATTGACTAGTCAACTTGGTGTATCTCCATCTGACCCTCAAGCCTCCTGTTATACTTTTCTTGTTGACGATTCAACAACTAAGATTAAGTCCCTAATCAACAGCTAAGATTAAATCTGGCTTGATCCTCGTTATTTAGAACTTTCTCACCCATATTATATTAATACACATTAATATTTTAATTTTCCTAAGTTTAGACTTGGGAACCCCATTAAAAATATTAATTATTTTAATATCTCTTCATCCGGGTGAAATTTCTCCAAACAATTTCTAGGTCTTGGAGATCTCATGTGCCTTTAGCCTCTTCACCAATTTTCATGGCTAGAGCACATCCAATGCTACCAAAAATCAACAATCAAAACCAAATCGGTGATCAAACCGGCAAACCCTCTGAACCGAGAATTAGTTGGAACCAGTGAAAAACCAGTCTATCAAAAGCACATATAATATTCAAATTCCAAAGAAAAACATACATATTCATATACATCCATATGAATCCAAACCATTCATACACAAATAAACAAAAGTTTTTATTTTTATGGCATGTAAGATTGCACATAACCAAAAGAGAATAGAGTGCAATCCATTTTTGAACAGAAAATTAATCAACAAACAAGCTCTAGATGGCCTCTAGCATCCAAAAGAAATGATGCTACAATAAATAGCTACATACCATCAAAATCATTGCCTATATTGGGATCTTTGGCATGAATATCACCCTCTAAGCATTAAAATATGATAGAAAAATATAGCATGTCAAGTCAAGATTTTGTTTTAGTGATGGATACATTTTTAGTAAGGTCATGATATATGAGTTCAACAACCAATGCCACTAACATCAAGGTACATAGAGGGTTTGGTGCTCTTGATTAGATACTAGTTCCATACCCATGTACATGACAAAATCCAATGGAAACGTTACAATCCCCCCAATCCTGAAACGCTGACAAACTATTAAGTTTGTTGGATTTTGAATGAGATCTAAAATTCTACTCTCTATGTTTGAAATCCAATGAGGTCGGAACCACTCTCAAACATGTAATGTCTCCTTCATTTAAAACAGCAGCGTATTCTGTCCATTTTTGGCATTTTTTATCAGTTTTAGTAAAAGGGTGGCAAAAGGGTAATTTTGGTATATTGTGTTTTGGTGAAAAGGTGGCAAAGTCAAACAGGTATATTAAATTTAAAAAAAACCCTCAATGGGAAATTATAAAAGGGTAAAGGAGCTCATTTGAAAGGTATCCTAAGTCACCATTTCTAATTGCAGCTAGAGCAGAGCTCAAGTGAGTTCAACTAAAGGGTTTCACAGGCGATCCTCAACCCAGTTTCAGTAGATTTAATTGCTACCCTAGCTGGTCCCCAACTTCGTTGAATTTAATTGTCACCCTAGTTGGATTTTACTTGCCAGATTTCAATAATATTCTAGGAGGAGTCTCGGAGCAAAAATTTTTTGCAACATGGGACCTTTGAGCCAAGGAAATCAAAGTCTAGGAAAGGGCTGAGTTTTTGTGACTAAGAGGGTCGGACTTGCAGGGTGTCTGAGCTCTCCAATAAGGGGTCGAATTCTCTTGAGACGGGGCCAAATTATTTTCATGAGCAGGCCGAGTTTGGTTTCTAGGTGGGGTGAGTAGTTTGGTTGAGGGACGATTTCTCCCAGTCATAGTGGGCCAAGTTGGCAATTCTTTGGTGAGGTCAAATCTGCTAGGTGTGGGCCAATTTTCCTTCAATTTCAGAGACCCAGAACTGAAGTGGTGCCCAGAAAATCTGTGGAGGACGAGCTGATAATTTCCAGGACCGAATTTTGGTGGGTGTGCCAAGTCTCTACAAAAGGGGTCGAGTTATTTTCCTTCAGAGGGTCGAATACTTACCCAGATTTGTTAAGGGGCTGAGTTTGGACTTAGAGAGGGGCCGAGCTGCAATTTTCTTGTGGCCAAATCAGTGTCAAGATAACCAGAGGTCGAGCTGCTCAAATTTTGGGGCTGTGGACACTCCAGGAGGGCAGAGGAGTGTCAACTTCAGAAAATTTATGACCAGGTTCTCTCACTCCTAATTTGTAAAGAAAATACTTTTCCAGCTAATAGAAAAAAATTGATATATTTTGGAGTTTAATTCTCTGTGTATTTTATCTTGCTATGCCAGTTGTTTGCAATATGCTTGGTAAAAATTTTAAATATGTATGCTGCAGTAAATTTCTGAATGTCATAAGCATGCATGCAATCTGCTTGTAAAAAGTCCGCTACAGGAAAAGATTAAAAATTGAAGAAATTTAGTACAAATTTGGGTGCTGGTACATTACAAAATATCCTGAGTCATTTCATGGTAATGTTAAAAATTTTAAGTAGAAGGATGAAAATGAAAGATCAAAGAGATGTCACTTTTACTTTAAGAATTTAACAAGATCATGAATTGCATAGCAATCATATTAGGCTGGCCCACTCAAAAAAAAAAAAAAAAAAAAAAAAAATTATGTTTCCAATGTCTTTGGTCAAATGGTATGGAACCGGCTGGTTCAGTACGAAACCAGCTGGTTTAGTGAAAAATGGTTGGTTTCATACCGAACCAGCTTCCAAACCCTGAACCAGACCAGTTTGGCCCCCAAACCAATCGGACTAGCCAGTTTCACCTATTCCGATCCAGTTCTGATAACACTGCATGCAAGGCCACATGTGATGTTTATCTCCATAGGCACCTTTGTAGAGGGAGCATTTCATGCATTAAGTCACCCTTGTTCTACATCCATTGCATTAGGACTTAGGATGATGACCTCATAGCAAGGGGGTAGAGCTCAAGCTTCTGTGCCTTTTGACTTATCATCAATATCCCTTTTACTTTTCTTTTGCATTTTTTCTTTTGTATACAGCTGCATCAACCTCAAGTATCCTAGCCCCTTCTTTCCATAGGTGTATGAAGTATGGACCTTTTTGGGACATATGTAACAGCCAGCCCAAAAGGAAAGACAACAAAAGGGGAGACAACAGAATGTGTTAGTGTGGAAAGGATATAGACACATCACCCTTATCAAGGCCCTCCAGTGGCACCCCTCTCCCCAAGAGTGGCAACACTTGACTAGAACACATATGGTGGCTCCCAAGGTGAAACAAGGTAAAAGGCATAACTTCCAAGCACGATGATTCATTATCCAATTTCAACTCATCTTACTTAAATACCAAATACATTAAACTTAAACACTTTGTATGAAACAATGGCTAATGTACCTCATGTGTCTTGCATCACCATCATCATCAAATGAGTGAGCTGAGCATAATTTATGAAGCATCTGTGGGCCACTACCTGTGGATAATGCTGAAAGTCATCAATGGGACCACTGTCTGCAATGTGGATCATCAGAAAAATCTCCTCTAGATACCCCTATATCAAGATGTGAGGGGGTAAGCATCACCATCATCATCAAATGAGTGAGCTGAGCATAATTTACGAAGCATCTGCGGGCTACTGCTTGCGGATAATGCTGAAAGTTATCAATGGGACCACTGTTTGCAATGTGGATCATCAGAAAAATCTCCCCTAGATACCCCTATATCAAGATGTGAGGGAGTAACAGGATCGTGCTAAAAATAGCACTCAATCTGAGCTGAAGCAATGAATATGGTGTCCCCTGTGTCATTTCAGAAATCTCTGATAAAGAACTCGGCATACTCTTGAACTTCTGGGACCAATAGATGTACTCACAAACAAGCTGAAGTCTTAAAATTGAATATGCGTAGAGAAAATTTGATGTTAACAGTACATATATTGTACAGATGTCCAATCACCAGTCAAAATAATTTGTTGTGCTGCTGTTATCTGTAGATGTCAATACGAAAATTTGTTGCTAATTAGTATTTTTGGATTTTAGAGTCAACTTGTTTTGATGTTTGCATAAAGCTGAGATCCACTTTTGAAGGTATTCTTTCCAGCTAGTTATTTCTGTATTTGCTGCTATTCGTTCAGCTTATATACTGTTCATGGCTGTGTATGATCCGTGATCAATGCTGTTTGTTAAGGCTACCGATGAAAATTTGTTATTGCTGTCAAGACTCAATATAATTTGCTTGCTATGAAATCTGTGATGAAAAGGCTGCCTCTGGAGAATCACTGATATTTAGGTTTCTGCAGTTCAAATTGGATAAGGAGCATAACAGCGCTCCCGATGTATTCTGTTTGTTTTTCTTTCGATGTTGGAAATTGAAGTGAATAACACAGTTTTTTGGGGCACATTAAATACTGGTCAAAATTATCAAGAAGATGAGTTGCCCAGATATGACCGTACAGAAAACTGTTCCAAAGACCTGTAAGAGAATACTATTATGCCAGTAGAAGAAATACTATAGCCATGCAGATAGCATGAGCTGATGAAAGGAAAGAAAGCAACGCCTCATATAAATATTATTGTAAAGCCCAAGGTTCATGATGAGAAAAGTCCTTCAAATATCCCAATAATGCCAGTTATTGATCTTTGTTAGTCAAGGCTTTGAATAAGCTGTATGTCCATTGACTAGGTCTGAATCCTTTTTTAGTCATCTCCTCCATAAATTTATAAGCCTCGTTTATTCTACGTACTTTGCAGAAACCATGCACAAGGATATCATAAGTTAACATATTTGGAGCATATCCTTTCTTTGCCATATTGTTGAATAGATTGCAAGCTGTTTCCATTTTGCCTTCCTTGCACAGGGCTCCAATCAATATGTTGTAAGTAAAAATATTGGGTACAAAAGACTGCTCTATCAATTCTTCCAAAAGTCCTAGACTGGACTCAGGATTCCATGCATTAAAAAGCTCATCAAAAAATATGCTGTAGGTGCCCACAATAGGATGAAATCCTTGTCTGTGCAGCAATTGAAAAAGCACTCTAGCTTGGTTGGCTTGCTGCAGCTTAAAACTATGCATCAAGAGAATATTATAAATGTAGGCAGAAGAGCGGCGACCTTTTGCATTCATGTCAATAAAGATCTTTAGTGCTGTATTAAACATGCCCAGTTTACATAAAACGCAAATAAGTTCCTCACAGCACTCCAGACGAGGAATCAATGCTTTAGCAGTCATCTCTTCAAAGAATGTAAGTGCCAGATCCACTTTCCCTACCTTGCAAAGGCCACTTATTAAAACACTGTACAATCTACTGGACGGAGAATGATTCCTTGAGAGGGCTTCAAAAAAGTTCAACGCATCAACCAATTCCTTACACTTCAGGTAACCATGTAACAAGCTAATATGGGTATTAGAGATGGGCAAACACCCATTCTCATGCATCTTGTCATAAACTTGCCTAGCAATGTCAGGGTGGCCTGCATTACAAAGCCCATTTATAAAGACATTATAGATTTTGGCATTAGGGGGGTGACCTGGCACATGCATATCTAACAACTGAAGAACTTGATCTGAGTAGCCTAACTCGCACACAACTTTAATCACCATTCTGAACAAATAGCGACTTGGACAATGGCCGTACTCTTGCATTTCAAGCAGCAATTTTGAAGCTGTCCCTGCCCTTTTTGCCAAACAAAAGCCTTCTATTAAACCAGAATAAGTATCCTTGTTCAGAACTACATTTGCTCTTCTTAGTTTTCTCGGCACCAAATATGTGTCATCTACTCTACCAGCCTTGCAGAGAGCAGAAATGAATGTGGTGCATCTGGAATTGCTTGGGACTTCCTTTCCTTTAATCCCTTTGTCAATAATCTCCTGCATTTCATCCAATTTCCCAGCTTTGTGCAAAGTTTTCACAAGGGTGAAATATGTTCGTTTCCAAGGGGTAAATCCTGATGCTATCTCGTCATCTAGAACTCTACAGGCAGTGTCCAATTTGCTGGCTCTACAGAGGGCATTGATTAGATGGTTATAAGCCACATTATCTGGGGAAAAGCCAAATTTTGATCTTCTATTGAAAAAATCAAGTGCAATAAGTAACAAACCTCCTTCACAAAAGGCACAAACCAGTGCATTCATGGTATTACTGTCGGGGAAAACATGCTTGTTTTTCATCTCAATCAGTAAATTGTAGGCCTTGTCAAGTCTCTTTGCCCCCAAAAGTCCACTTAGCAAAGCATTGTAGCAAGACCATCCAGGAATAAAACCTCGTGGAGTTGTCTCCTCAAAGTATTTCAGTGCATCATCCACTCTCTTTCCCTCTACAAGAGCCTTGATCCATGCATCATGCACTTTAGGCATCGAGACATGCCCCTCTTTCCTGATTTCCTCAATCAGTCTGCGGGCTTCATCAGTCCTCTTGCCTTTGCAAAATGCACTGATAAGTACAACAATTGCAGCTTCATTCACAGTACAACCATTATGCCTGAAAATTAAATGAAATTATATTAATGTATATCAATGCCCAAAATAGGTCAATGAGACTTCCAAACTACAGCAATTGACACTAGCAAAATAAACAGTGCCTAGGGCAACTTTTACCTAAACAAACAAATGGCATAGTATCAGAGGAGCAAGCAATGCCACTACTGGTAGGGCAAAACAATATAATGATCAAAATAGATCAATGAGATTTGGAAATATAGCAAAACAAAGGGTGCTCGGGGCATCTCCTCCCTAAAAGAAAAGGGTAAAAGAAAACGACATAGCAATAAAGAGAGAAAGTGATGATGCCACCATTTAGAGGGTAACATAATGACTGAAAATGGTCAGCGGGGTTCAAAAAGACAGCAAATAATAATAGCAGAATAAAGAGTGCTTGTGCATCTCCTTCCAAAAGGGAAAATGTTTAACTGACTTAGTATCAGAGGGAACAAATGATGCCCAGCAGGCTTGGAACGAACTGTGGGAAGCAAGAAGTTTCACTCTACAGACCAAGCTTCCATTCCTACGGGCTTTCCCAACACCTTGAGATATGTCATGGAAGAACCTGGAAATAGGGGCCAAAATTATGACAATGTATTGCCTAAGCCGGCATTTGCACATCCATGCCTGGCCCCCTGTTCTCCCTAAGGCCTCTCATAGTTTCTTGCCCAGTGTACTGTGTAAGGCAGGAACTCTTCCCTAAAATGACATGGGTTTTTCCAAACTCGCAGATGGATGGTCATGCCCTTAGTTCTCAGAGTGGCTGGCCCAAGCAGCATTGCCGCAGGCTTTCTCATTCCAAGTTTCAAGTGCAAAAGGAAAACAATCAGGAAAATAAAGAACGAAAGCCATGCCAATACAAAGAGAGCAACAGAAAGCAAGATATGCATTACTCTCTACTGCAAAACTAATATCATCATCATCTATATTTGGCGTATTCAGTATGCATTGTGCTGTTTTTGGTAGTCTGGATGATAACAAATGGTATCAGAGCAATTGGGTTTTCACAAGAAATCAACCAACAAAGCTGAAGACAAACCTGAGGTCGTCGAACAATAGTTTGGCCTCCTTTAATTTCCCCTGCTTGCAGAGACTAGTGATCATTGTGCAATCACTAGATGCATTCCTAAGGCGCCCACGGCAAATCTGTTTGTAAATTATCTCGACAACATCGAAGCAGTTCTGCTCCACCAACCCATTCAACAAGGCATTGTATGAAATCTTATCTAAATCCAATCCCTGAAACCTCATTCGCGAAAACATCTGCAGAGCAAGATCGGACTCCCCAGCAAAAGCGTAGCCCGTGACTAATATCTTATAGTACCGCTCACCACACACTCTTCTTTGCTTCTGGAACGAATCCAGCCAATCCAATATCACCCTCGTCATTTTGGCTTCGGAGAGCATTTTTAATATCGTGTAATAGGCAGCTCCAGTGTGTCGATATCTCAAGGCCCAATCAAAAAACCTCAACCCCAACAATAAATCATCTTTGTGCTGCTTCAAAACCTTGACAACACATTCTTCTGTCAATCTGAGATTGAGCTGAGTGAGTGCATTTTCTATATTAAAACCCTCCCTTTCTTTGCTCTGCGAGAGCACCTCATGGATATTTTCGATAGCACTCTCCATCTCTTCGCATCTCTGCCCGATCTCTGGGTGTGGATGCCAATGCTGGAAGAGTGAAGCAATGTCTCTAATCCCCACATTACTTGCAGCTGCAATGTTATCAACAGAAGTTGTGCGGTGTTTAAGCAGAGCCTGCCATTGAAGCCCTGAAATTTTGATTCCTTCTGTGTTATGGCGGTAATTTCTCTTTCTTCCATTGAAAATTCGGATGCATCTTCTCAGCATCGTCGTTCATTCTTAAACCCTATACACCGAACGCTAATACTAAAATCCAAACCCTGAAATTGTAAAATCAATGAACAATGGCTCAATTGCTGTCTGCGCATTGTCATTTCTCAGCAGCTAACCTGAAAATACGTGTTGGTGCGCATCTTCATTTCTCAGTTGCGCGATGATCGACATCACGATGATTTCATGTGAAATATACATAGTTTGATAGTTTGACTGTGTCTAATGATTTACTTTAGTATATATGTTTTCTCTGAGAAAATCGCAATATTGAATTTAGAGATATACACCTGCAATAAAATTGATGATCCAGTATTTATAAATTAACTTGATCCAGTATTTATAGATTAACTTGAGTATTGAGTACAGTGGTATCTGTTATATGATAACAACTAATTAATAGGTCAAACTTATCAAAATTTAAAATAATTATTTTATATATTAA
>APFE030459432.1:15434-78722 GCA_000404065.3 Pinus taeda | reverse complement strand
GCCACCCAATACTTCCCAGACTAACCAAGCAATGAGACCCCAACTGCCTGTACAACCTAACCCCAATCCAAACAATAATAAAACCTTGCAGGTAATCGACATTCAAAGTCAACTTGCCCTTCCCATGCAATGCAATGATATCCATTTACGTTCTGGAAGAATAGTTGAACCCATTATAGATGACATTACTGAAAAAGAAGAAACTAGGAAGGAAAAGTCATCCAATAAAGATATTGAAATTCTTGAATCACCCACTAACAAAACTGTCCGAACAACTGAACCACCTTTCCCTGAAAGATTGACTCTAAGTAAAACATTTGAGCCACCATCTTTCAATATTTTAGGAGAACTGCAGAATTTATATGTTAAAATTCCACTATTACAAGCTCTAAGAGATGTCCCTATCTACGCCAGAACTGTTAGGGATATTTGTGTCAGGAAACCTGGAAGAAAAGCCAAGGAACCCCTCATAGTTCATGTGATGGGGGAACTGACTGCTCTAATGACAGAAAAAGACCCTCCTGTGAAATATGGTGACCCCGGTCACCCTATAGTAACAGTTCAGATCGGCAAGACCTTTGTCTCTAAAGTTCTAGTGGATCTAGGTGCTGCAATAAATATTATGACACTTGAAACAGCACAATTACTGCAGTTGAAACATTTGATCAGGGAAACTCCAACTATTTTAGAGCTGGCTGATCGCTCTACAATCAAACCTGAAGGAGTAATCGAAGACCTGGTAATCTCTGTAGAATCTTGGAATTACCCGGCCGACTTTGTGGTGTTACAAACGAAAACAAAGTTGGGGGGTCATCCACTAATTCTAGGAAGACCATGGTTGGCTACAGCAGATGCTTTCATCAGCTGTAGATCTGGATCAATGACAATATCCAATGGCCAGGAAACTAAACAGTTGACTCTTTACCCTCATGCCACACCCATGATTAATAACGATAATTCAATATGGGTAGACTATGAGGATGAAGAATCCCAACCTATTTTAACAATCGGACAAGCTTTAACTCTCAAAAACTCAAATGAAGATGAATTAATCAGCAACTTCATTTTTGAACCTTCTTCAGTTAGCTCAGAGATACATAATCATCTCACTACAATCCTAGAATCAGAATCCCAGAACAATCTTGAAACAGAAAATTCATCTCAGATATTAGCTGGTAGTCCATCCAAAAGTGTGACAATAGAAATTGAACCAGGAAAAACATTAAATATAAACCCTAACCTAACAAATGATCAAAAGAAACAGTTAATGAAGCTACTTAAAGAAAATAAGGAGGCATTCGCTTGGGATTACACAGACATGAAAGGGATTTCCCCTGAGCTGTGCACTCATCGGATTTATATTAAAGAAGGATCCCGTCCAGTTTGTCAATCCCAAAGAAGGATGAACCCTAATCTTAGGGAAATAGTAAAAGAATAGCTTCAAAAGCTGTTGAATGCAGGATTTATATACCCCATATCTGATAGTGAATGGGTTTCTCTGCTAGTAATAGTACCCAAGAAAAATTGGAAATGGCGAGTATGTGTAGATTATAGAGCCCTAAATAAGGCCACCCGAAAAGACCATTTCCCGTTACCATTCATTGATCAGGTATTAGATAGTTTAGCTGGTAAAAAGTTCTTTTCCTTTTTGGATGGATTTAGTGGTTATAATTAGATAAGGATTGCACCCCAGGACCAGGATAAAACCACCTTTACTAGCCCTTGGGGGACCTTTGCTTATAGGGTTCTCCCATTTGGTCTATGTAATGCACCAGCGACATTTCAGAGAGCGGTCATAGGTATCCTTTCTGATATGGTAAATGATTCTTTAGAGATTTTTATGGACGACTTCACTCCTTATGGAACTACCTTTGAAGATGCTTTGCAGAATCTTGAAAAAGTACTTAAGCGGTCTATTGAAGCACATCTTGCCTTAAGTACTGAGAAATGCCACATGATGATGAATGAAGGCATTGTATTAGGCCATTATGTTTCATTATTAGGAATTCAAGTCGATCCTGCAAAAATACAGGTAATTTTGACCCTCCCTATTCCCAAAACCCAGACAGAAGTATGAAGCTTCTTAGAACATGCAGGGTACTACAGAAGATTTATCAAAGATTTCTCTAAGATAGCTTCCCCGCTGTTTGTGTTATTAACAAAAAACGCTGAATTTAAGTGGACTGATGACTGTGAGAAAGCATTTGATCAGCTTAAACATCAGTTGTCCATAGCTCCCATTTTAAGAGGACCAGATTGGGCACTTCCCTTTCACATATCCTCTGATGCTTCTGACACTGCCATAGGAGCTGTCCTGGGACAGGAAGAAAATGGTCTTCCCTATGCCATTTACTTCATTAGTAAAAACATGACTCCTGCAGAACTCAATTACACGGTCACTGAGAAAGAATTTCTAGCAGTTATCTATGCTATCAACAAATTTAGGCATTACATCACTGGTTATACTACTTTTGTGCATACCGACCACTCGGCCATCAAATATTTAATGAATAAATCAGTCACAAATGCCCGAGTCACTAGATGGTTACTGTTATTGCAGGAATTTGACATCACAATCGTAGATAGACCAGGAAAAGAAAATGTAGTTGCTGACTTTCTTTCTCGATTAAAAACTAATGAAGATATTCCAGTAGATGATTCTTTTCTCGATGAGTATTTATTTGCAGTCTCTGCCCACTCACCTTGGTATGCAGATATTGCTAACTACTTAGTTGCAGGAAAATTACCATCACACCTATCGCACAGAGAAAAGAGGAAAATCATTCAGCAGAGCGCTAGGTACAGCTGGATAAGCGGATGTCTGTTCCATACAGGGATAGATCAGGAAATCAGGAGATGTGTTGGGGAAGACAAGATCTATGACATACTAAAAGCTTGTCATGATGACCCTTGTGGAGGACACTTTGCAGACAAAAGAACAGCACAGAAGGTATTGAGAATGGGGTATTATTGGCCATCACTTTTTAAAGATGCCAAAAAATATGTGAAGGCATGCGACAGCTGTCAAAGAATGGGCCAGCCTAACCATAGAGATGAAATGCCACTCAATCCCTAGGTAACTCTTGAACCTTTTGAAAAATGGGCATTAGATTTTGTAGGTCCTATTAATCCTCCATCTAATCAGAGAGTGTACATATTAGTATGCACGGATTATATGACTAAATGGGTAGAAGCCAAAGCACTCATTAAAGCTAATGAAGAAGCAGTATTAACATTCTTATTTGAAGAAATCTTTGTTAGATTTGGATTACCCAGAGAATTAGTCACTGATGGAGGACCTCCTTTTAATTCTCATGGCTTCAAAGACACGCTCCAAAAATATCATATTAAGCACAAAATGACCACACCATACCACCCCCAAGCAAATGGGCAAGTGGAAAGTACCAACAAGGTCATTGAAGCCATCTTGACAAAAACGATAAAGGAGAACAGAAAGGACTGGTTTCAGAGACTACCTGAAGCCTTATGGGCCTATAGAACTACTTGGAGAAACACAACAGGCTTTTCACCCTATGAGTTAGTTTTTGGAAAGAATGCCATTTTCCCTGTAGAATTTGAAATCAAAACCTTGAGAACTGCTTTAGCTGTCAACCTTGATTTAACTGATGCACAGACAGCCAGGTTGCAGCAGCTTCATGAGTTGGATGAGAAAAGATTGGAGGCTGTCCATCAAACAATGATGATACAGCAACAAAGAAGCAAATGGCATGACAGAACCATCAAGCAGAAGCAGTTCCAGAAAGGTAACTGGGCTCTACTTTATGATTCCCGTTTCGAGAATTTTCAGGGCAAGTTAAGAACAAGGTGGCTAGGACCGTACGAAGTGGATGTTGTTTTTCCAAATGGGACAGTCAGACTTTTAACAATTGATGGGAGCAGAACACCACTTGTAGTAAATGGCTATCGACTTCGGTTATACCAGCGGCCAGTTTCTAAGGAAGATTTTAAAGCTACTTGCATGGCAATAAAACAATATTTCTTTCCAGGGGAACTTGCTATCCCTCAAAGCACTTGAAATTTTTATTACTTATGCAATTTCTTTTTAGGTTAGATATTCTGTTTTTAAGAAACTAATAAATCCTGTCAAGGATGGCGATATTATATTTCAGTATTTTGCAGATTTTAGCTTGGGAGGAAGCTGGAAAACAAGAGTTTCAAAGGAATTATTTCGCGAACGTGGAATCTCCTGTTGCTGCAACACCACCCCTGTTGCTGCAACACCACCCCCGTTGCGGCAACACCACTTCCTGTATCGTAGCATTATCTCCCGTTGCCGCAACACCACTCCCCGTTGTCCAAAAACATCAGTTCCACTTCTGCAATACCATTTCCTTGGGTATAGCATCATTTCCCGTCCTCGTAAACTTTTTCTTTCTGGTAATTCCCTGTCATTAAACACCAATTTTGGTGTTCCAATATCGTTTCCCGGACACGAAATACCCTTCCCGGCTAAATTCACTCACGAAAACCTGCTACCCCAAGCAACAAATTTCGATAAAAAATACAACTCCCTATGATGACTAGGATATCTGACTATCACTTTCCATCATCATCATTACAAATTACCGATATTCCCACACTTTCAGATCCGTGGTAATCATTGTGACTCAGCGGAAAACAAGATAAGACTTTTTGACGCAGCAATCAAAAAAGGTAAAATACAAGGTACGCACGTTTATCAATGGGCATTAAATAATAGATAATGCGGAGAAAGCTGATAGGACTATCAATTAGTTATACTTCCAATCAAATCACTCACACATAGAAGGGGGGGAGTACCAAAGCAATTCCAATAATGATATACCACGCCAATTGCCGCCACCCTTAATTCTCCCAGTAATATGTAAAAGTCACCCTATCACTGCATGCTACCATTTGCGATGTTTTTACTCTGAACTGAATTCGGAAACTCGGCTCTGAGCTCGGAAATTTACTGAAACAACAGCCATGGGAGGACCTCTCATCACATATGAACCTACTTCGACAGCAGTCCTGGAACTCTATCCGGACATTTACCAGATATTCTTGCAAGTAGGCTGGATAGAATATTTTAGGAGACTTTCGGACTTTAACGAGCAACAGGTCCTGGAATTTGCATGCAACCTAAGAGAAGGATTCTCTGTCATTCAGGGAATTCAAATCCCAGTTACAGAGGAAGTGATAGCCCAAGCCACTGGGCTACCAACTAACGGCATAAGATGGTTCAGCAGGAAGCACTTGATTCTCAACGCGCAGCAGGATTTCTTTCGACCAGGCGAGCAGATAGAACCTAAGGGCAGAGGCGTAGCACTTCGGTCGTTACCTCCACCGTGGCCAAGAATTGCCGAATTTGTCAAGAAATACCTGACGTGCAAGGGCCGCTATCAGGTAATTTACCAGCACGATTTCATGTTGTTAAATCATTTGAGAAATGGTTAGTTGATAAATATGCCATATTATCTATTGGGTTGTCTTAAGAATATGTCACGATATGCTATTAACGCGAAGCGCCCACTTCTGTCCCTAAAACATCACCGGTTAATCCAATTACTCATTAATAGAGGTTTTGCTTTAAATAATCCTCCACCCCGCATTCATCCCCAGCAGGAAGCTGAAATTCCACAACTAGAATATGAACCTCCTCAGCAAATAGAGGATATGCCTGGGCAAATTCCCCTGCAAAATATTCAGCAGGCAGAACATATCCCCGAACAAGCCCATCAAACATCTCCGCAAACTGCTGAAAACGAACAAGCAGCAGTAGAAGCAACCGCAGAAACAACCCCATCCCCCGAAAAGGCCAGCCCTTCCACCCCCATACTTCACATTTCTACTGATGACTCTGACGATAATATCCCCATTTCCCTACTTAAGAGAAAGAAGCGTCACACAAAGGAATCCCCACCAAAAAGAAGAAAAATCAGGGTTTCAGCTAAGACATCTGCTGCTCCGGCTACTACCCCTGAAATTGACCTAAAGAGGAAAATGCCCGCATTTACGGCTTTCCTACCAAAACGAAGAACTCGGTCATCGTTAGTAGCCAAAATTCCGAATCCCCCTAGTTCACCACCCATTACTTTAAGAATCCGTACCCCCACCCACCCCAAAGTCGCTCCCCTTCACCCTCGGAAGTGGAAATGCAGAACGTTCATAGCTTTGTGACATCATATGTTAAGGCAGCTGATACACAAGAACCAGCCGCCGACACCCAAGGTAATAAGGAACAAATGGCTGTAACACAAGAACCAGCCACTTCCCCAGGTGACACACAAGAACCACCTATGGGGAATACTGACCAGGATGATGAAGTGCATCCCCTGCCTCCACTGGAGCCTACTGCCCCGCAAGATCAGCCCACTATACCTGCCTTGCAGGAGGAAATTAAATTCCTAAAATTACAGATTCAGGATTATCAAGAGGAGATAATAAGGATTGAAGAAGCATAGCAAAAGGAATTCAGCCTGCATGTTTTAGCGCGAGTGGCCTCGGCAGCAGAGAAAAGTGAAGACAATGAGTATATGTGCGCCACTTGTGGTGAAATATATACCCAAGCAGGATACAAGGTAGTGGCAGAACCAATAGGGAATGTTGCCACTGTTGCAGATGACACGAAAAGACCTGCTGTTGCACAGACAGAAACACCACAACCCTCTGCTAGAATGGAAGAACCTGTTGATACACAAGAACCAACAGGCTCCCAAGATAAAATGCACACAGAAGAACCTGTTGTTACACAAGAACCAACAGGCTCTCTGGAGGAGAAAGAAGACCAAAATAGAGAACTTACTGTAACACAAGAACTAGTAAGTTCCCTAGCAGAGAGTAAAGCAGGAGAAAATACAGACCTACCACGGCCCACCCAAATTATTATGGAGGAAGTTTTTATACAGAAATCAGCAAATGAGCAAGAAGGTACAGACCTATCCCGGCCTACCCAAATTACCATAAAACACAGTGAATCAGGACAGCAACTGGAAGAGATACTAGCCCCAAACGAAGAAAAATATGTTGGATTATCTCAGCCCACTCCAACATAACAGATTTTTCTTACTGATGCTTATACACAAACAGGGTCCCCCTCTGTCAAGGATGCATGTATAGAAACAGAAAGCTTTCAGGCATTGAGAGGAAAATGGTGCAAAGAGTATGAGCAGTCAAAAGGCAAAGCATTTGAATAGCAGAAAGGGACCTGGTTTAATCACGCATATAGAAACTGGGAAGCAATCGAGAAATGCAGAGCTCAATATAAAGAAATCTCAGAGCTAAAAACCATAATGACCCAGATGTTTGGTTTGTTTCAAAGAATACTGGCTATGAGGAAGCCATCTTTTAATTATGCAACATTTTTAAGGGAGAGACTGACATACTTGCAGATGAAAGCTGTAAGTGAAGGGAGACCCTATCAGGTGGTTACAGCAGAACAGTTTATGCAAACTTTTGCAGAGGCACCTAACAATGACCAAAACCTGCTATGTGAGCTTTACCTACACAATGAAGCAGTGTCTGAAGAAAGGAATAAGAATATACTACCTGTGGTTGGTGACATACAGCTGAGAGCCTTCATCTCCTTTTTAGCCAACCAGCTCACATGGCAGAATGCCTTCATCTCAGCCCAACATAATGAACAAAATTGCCTTCTGTGGATTAGGGCTGAACCACAGAATGCAGCTACTTTTATTGTACAACACCAAACATTGATAAAGAATTCTGACATGAAAAACCATCTCAGACAATTGCAAGCAATATTCTTGAAAGACTGTCAGCACTATTTGAGAACCAAGGCACCCTTGGCTGTTAAAGCAAATAATTTGTTTTGGGAAAATTGCCCCAAAGAAAGGAAAGAATATCACCCTTACAACCCAGCAAATTTGCAGGTAGCACTTACAAGGGTACCTTTCTACATCAAATGCATGCAACACTGTGCTGAGAGCTGGATGGGCTACAAGTTTAAATTCCCACTTCTATGGTTATCCGGAGAACAATATAAGGGTCAGTTTGGGTTATCTAATAAGGAGGAGGCAGTAGCATGGAGACAGATACAGACTGTCTGTGGTTTCAGAAAAAAGTTCGACGTTACCTCCTATAGTTATTGTCTCAGTAATTTACATTGTTCATCCCAGTACTCCGACTCGGATTCAGAGTAAAACATTGCATGGGGACATGCAATATCTTCAGTTGGGGGGATGTTAGGACCCAGAATTGACCAATTTTGACCTTATATTTCTATCATAATATTATCCTTTTCAGTCATAAGTTATAAGCTTTGATCACACAATGACTTGATCACCCCAAGGTATGGAGTAATTTCCCGCATATCTATATGTTTAATCGTTCACTGCATATTCGTAAGTATCTTTGTATTTATCTTTGGAAAGATGACTAAATTGCTAAGTAATTATCTTAAGCCGCAGGAATTATAACTTATAGTTGTTGTAACACCAGAAACAGCAACTACACAGTTGCTGCAACACCAGAAGCAGCAACTACGCAGTTGCCACAGTCAGCAACAGAAATTATCTAAAGCGGGTATTTTGCATCAGCTGGGAATAACAACGGCAACTATCTAGGAACTAAGTGGTTGAATCAAGCAATTGTCCAAAGCAAGTAGAACACAGCTACCCGGACTCAGAACCAGAATAGCACGGGGAATCGGCGAGAGGAATGTGCGTATCCCAAGGAAGACGGACGAAGACAGTTATCAGCTGTGTAACAGCCAGAACCTAAACAAAGAATATATCATTGTATTGTTGCAACAACATCTCTGTAATTCTTATTTTTGATTAAACGGGTCAACCAATTGAACCGTAACAATCTATTGTAATAGATGTCTCCTCTATAAAGAGGAGACATCTACATTAGTCAGAGGGTGGTATGTAATAACATTTTTGTAAGAATATCAGCAAATCTGAACTTTACTGTACTTGAATTTTTGACAGATGAATAGAAGAACTTCCTGAGTATTTAAGCTATTCTCCGTGTTCTGGGGAATCTTGTGAGAAGGACTGGGCCCACCTTCCTCACAAGATTCACCCATTTATTTTCCTGTCAAGTGTGTAAGTGTGTGATATTTTCTTTCTGAAGATACTCTGTTTGGATTCTGTAGCATTACCTCTTGTAATTCTGCTTTGCTAGCACTCTGTTTTATTGATTGTTTGAAGTTATGAAAGTGTATTTCACCGGTGAATCTGAGTGCAGTGTGTGTTAGCAATCTGATTCCAGGGGCAGGTGCTGAACGTCCTCACCTGGAGGATAGGGTCCTGATCCTCTGCCAACAGAGCATCTATCTTTTTGCTTTTCAGATTTGTACTTTTAATTAATTCCTTTTACTTCATCAGCACTGTGATAACTTAGTATAAGAATTAAGTATACTACAATTCTCAATGCTTTTAGAATTTAAGTACATACAGTACGTCGTAGCCTTTGGAATAAAAAGACTTTCCCAGGTTGACAATTAATGTGGTACTTAATTGTTTAATTAATAAACAATCCAACTAGCCAACACTCTTGGACGCTAACCCTCGGCATATCGGGGCGGGAAAAGACCCGCCCACTGTAGATCTTAGGGCGCGCCAGATCTAACGGCCAACGGGACAGGTAAGGCGGCGGAAGGATAGGGACGGGGCCCGCGACGCCTATATTAATTTTTTGATTTCGGCGGGGGGGGGGGTAAACATTAGAAAAGTGGGTTTTTGAGAGGGTTTGCGGGTTATGTCCGCCGACTCAAAATATTTAGCTAGGGGACTTTGGGATAAGAGCGGAACATGAGTGTTGTAAGGTTAGGGTTGAGGGGGAATGGTTGTTAGCGTGACCAGATGTCAGACTAACTCTAGCTAGGATGCGGATGGGTTAGTAGGAGCCCCAGATGGACTATTGCCTCATGGACTTAGAAGAATATGGCTATAGTGCCACGGAAGGGATATGTAATATTTTTGGGATTTTATATAGTTTTCACATAGTAGGGGATAGGGAAATGATTTTAGGGAGCTAAATAATAAAGTTAAGAGTTAATATGACTTGGTGAAATGAAAATGTAAGGGAAATGATGGATTGTGTAAAGATTAATTTTACACAAGAAATGTGGCTTCTTTTCACTTAGCTCACTCACATGTCAACTTGGTTGTGAACAAGAATGGAGTGAAAATAGGACTGGTTGGGCAGATCCCAAGGTCCTTGAGGCGATGTTAGTAAATGATTTATGGGGGAAAGAAGGGGAAGTTAGTCATGCTTCCAATGTTGTACCATCGAGTCACTGCCTGGTGCAAATGCCATAAATGAGATGAGTCCTTCTTGACCAGACCACAAGTGATTACCAATCTGCTTCTGCAACCTCAAACTACCTACCCAGCCTAATACACCTAACATTTTTCATTCTTTTGGTTTGGGTGCACTTGAACTTGCAAACCCAACTTTACAATTTTTTCTTTTTTGGCCTCCTATCTACTTCTATACTTATGTCATCCAGGGGCTCAGATTAGGCTATTGAGCACCCTTGCTTCTCTACCTATCTAAGAATATGCCAAGATTAAGCTGTTTGGACCTCCCTTTAACTGAAAATTCTTCAAAAATGGAACTTTTGTAGCATGAAAAGGATGAACATTTTTGGCACTTCCACCGTCAATCATGAAAAATGAATACTTGCTATGAGTAGGAGGCTAAAAGTGGCTCCACTTGGGGATGGCCTTTCCTTGTGAAAGGCCAAGAACAGCAGGTCAGAATGCCTTGGTCTTTAGTTGTTGTTGTACTCTGAAAACTTCCCTTTGCTGGCTGCTTTATTTATGAACATGACATCAGACTTGAAGAGCTTAGGGCCTTCACTTCGGGCTTCAACTGCAGCAAGCTTGCCACTATTAGGTGAAATGAAATAACCAGTGCAGCGACTTAAGTATTATAAGCATGAAGGATCTTTGCTGCTTGTGCTTGCTGGCGAGAAAAACTGAGATCTTGCAATCTGATATGGCTTTGTTAATCTTTGAGAAGATCAGATAACTGCTGACCTTCTTTGCTGAAACAAGAAACTGTACAAAAGGGTCTTGTAGCATATATACATCATTGCTGGACTGAATTGAAGAACTGTACAGAAGTTTGAGATCACTATCATGCCTTGGAATAGGGAGATCATCAACATTTTGACATTGAGGCACACAACCTGCTAATGGAGAAGAGCACTTCTTTACTTCATCATACACCTTGTTAGCACATGAATCATATAAAACCTGAACTGATATTTGCAATTTGTTACAAGCAGGCTCATCTGGCCCTTGACTGATCTATGCAGGCTGCTCCTCTTCTTCTTTGAAAAACTCAGATGGCTGAGAACCAAGAGTCAGGGGATCTACTTGGATCACTTGGTCATGAACAGCCGCTTTCGAATCTTCCTCAGCTTGATATTCGATGGCTCTTTGGGGCTGCAAAACTGGAGGCAATATATTTTGAACAATGATTTGGGTTTCCTCCAGGTGATCAATATAAACACTTGCTGATATTTGTTTATTAACTGCATGATAGTTCTCCTTAATAAATTGAAAAGAATCAACACATAAGGGTAAAGTTCCTTCACTGGAATCAAAATTGTCTGTGCTTTCCTCCTCTACTTCATAGCTGAAATGGGCAAGCTGATCATTGATTTTGGGCTGCTGATCCTGAATTGTGCTTTCTGTGAAAATAGTTTCTGGTTCCTCTGCAAGGCTGATTTGGTCACTAGGCTCATCATCATCATCATACTCATCGTATTTTAGCAAGAAGTTGAAAGAAGAGAAGATGTTATGTTCATATAGTATATCAGGCGATTGCTCCATCATGTATGGCTGTATGAATATGTTATCTATTTTGTGGCAGGTTTGTTCATGAATGTCATTACTTTCCTCTTGCAAAACAGATGTGTTCTGGTGCTCTAAAAATTCCACTTTCATTGTGATCATTTCCTCTGTCTTTTGTAACAAATCATGAAGTTTATCTTCTTGCTTTGCTTTGCGTTTTTCTTCCCTGATATTCAGATTTGCCTCTATGTCCACCGCCATGTCTTGCATTTGTTTCATCGTGGATGGGCTCCTTTCTCTCAAACGGAACTCCATTTCTGGGTCAAAAGCTCTTGGATAATGCAATAGAGCTAAATCAGGGGGAGGTCTAATATTCAAAGGCAGAGAATGATAAAATTGATTGAATCGATTAGAAAATTGCTGAACAAATTCATTAGGAAGCCTTTTTAATTGATTGTATTCTTCAATGAGCAAGAGGAAATTAAGTTTGATCATCCATCTATCCAGGAAGAGCTTGCAAAACTGCTGAAGATTAGAGATGCTAGTCTCAGGCAATGATTTAAACCAAGTCCTAACTTTGCTTTGCAAAGAAAGGGCAAACAACCTGATACTAACATCCTCCTCCTCCACTTCAAATATATTAAGATAGTCTTTAAGGGCTTGGATATGCTTTTGTGCAGTAATACCATTCTCTCCATCAAATCTTGGGAGATACTCAGGATGATTTTTGGGCAGAGGATTAAGCACGGGAGGCAAAACAAGAGGCTTATATCTGTCAGGAACTTTACGAGGCACGGGATTATGTACAGGGATTGGCTGAATGGGCTCAATATGAACAAGGATAGAATGATTGGTTTTGACATTTGTTTCCTCCTTGGCTATATGATGATTTTCAACAGTTTTCAAGGGCTGCTTTTCTAATGTGCAAGGAGGTTTTTCAACAATATTTTCAAAAGGAAAATCATGAAAATCTAATTTAAAATAGTTTTTACAATACAATATACACAACAAAATTTTATGGAAGAGAAAGAACATGACCCTTCGGAGAGCAATCCAGGTCAAAAGCCTGATCTACTCATATATTTCTCTTGGGTTCATTTCTCCAGTGGAGTCTTTATTATGAGGATTATGTGGAGTCGCCAGGTGGATAAGTAAATTAACTTTGAAGGGCCTGATCTCTGTCCACCACACAGATCAGGACTAAATATGCAATAGGAAACAAAATATTTTTTGAGGTTTTTTAAGATTTTTTGATTTTTTGTGATTTTTCAGAACAAGCTTAAGACTTATACGAAAGGCAAACTGATCAAAAATGGGGATTTAGGGTGATGAACAGATGATGTCCCCAGTGGAGTTGCCATTATGTTATCACTCAGGTTGTTCCCTTTGACTCCTAAGGGAATACGGCTGAGGTAACCACAAACCAATCTTTGGACTGCAGGTCCTAGCCTATCAGCAGTCAGAGAGGGCTCTCTCTTTGGAATTTAGCTTTGTTTAAGGGATGATTTTAGGCTAGTTATGGGGCACATGGGTTTTGATTTTTGATTGATGGGATGGTTGATCTATTCAAGCAGAGTTGGCATGCAAAGTGTAAGAATTTCAAACCATTGGGCATGGAGTCAATGAGTGTGAACTAAGGGGTGCATTTTCTTTGGTAGAAGAAGGGAATATGGAGTAGGATAGCTACACATGGCACAATGATTTATGCTAGAACAAGGATGAAATGGAGGTCAGGGGATGAGAGGCAATTAAGGATCTCTCATCCAGCCAAAGAGGGAAAGTGGATGAATAATATCTAGGAGCAATGAAGAATTCCTAGACAGCATTCAGAAATGAGAAGGAAACAGCTTAAACATGTTTAATTAAAAATGCATATTCATCACTGATTCAGAAGAAAACATCGAAAAGTTACAAGAATTGAGCACAGAGGGCATGAAAACTAGTTCTGATCTATTCGTTTTTCCTGCAACTTAGATTATGATATATAGATGGTACAACTATGTATAAACTGATAAACAGAGGGAGGAAAGACTTATTGAACCGTGAGCAAGCATGAGAATTCCATGATATGCTCTTCAGCCATTAAAAGCACAACCAACCAGTTCTTATGCAAGCATTCCAACAGTCTTTGATTACAAAAGTTCTTAATCTTTACAGTGCAACTCTCAAATGAGAGATCAACCAAACAACCCACCAACCCATATTACATTGTTCAGGGCTGTATTTATAGGCAAAATATCTACAAAAAAGATCTGCTAGAAGATCTCAGGAATTAAATGCAGTTAACCTAACTTCTCTTGCAAGTAATGAAAAATATCTATCTAATGCTGCGCTGGGGGTAGCTGCTTCAAAAATGAGGCTATATATCCTTTGTTGTTATGCACTGGCCATTCACCATAACTGCGCATTGGTCTCTATTCCACTGCTCTTGAGTGGCTTTATTGTGCATTAACTATGGTCTGAGAGCCTTAAGTGGCTTTACTGCTTTCTTATGGTTGATCTGATACTCTTTGCCACTTCACTGATACTCTTTAATTGAATCTGGGCTTCTTCCTTTCTCTAATATGCTTAAAACTATCAAATTTCCCCTTTTCTGCCCTTTCAAGGCAAAAACAACTGCCGAAAAATGAGGCTTTCCATTTTGGCCTATTTCCCGTAGCGATGCGCGATTAGCGCTAAGCGCTAAGCGCTAATCGCACATCAAAAACTGCCTCAGAATTTGATTCCGGGCCTCCTGTTAGAAAATTATATATTACGGAGCAATGGAACACATAAAATATTGCAGAAATATAAACACAGAAAGCGCACAAAACAAGAGAGACACAGATATACGTGGTTCACCCAATTTGGGCTACGTCCACCTCGAACAGCCAGTCCTTCCTTTCTATTATCCAACAAAATGAAGAGACACAACCTAACAACAAATCCGCTGTAATATCCTATGTCTTCTCTTCATAGTCTCACCTCTCTGTTTCTCGCTCACACAGAATACACATCTATCTCACAGCCTCAAATACAATACCCTCATACAAAGAGAGGGGTTGCCTTCTAGGGCAAAAAAAAAACCTTAAAGTAAACATAAGTTCTACCGTCAGATCATCCGCCTAATGAACGGCCCAGATTGACTAGAAATTACTATACTTTTACAAGGCAATTTTACAGCTGTTTTTAGCTTCAGGGGTGCTACCCCCGAAACCCCCCGTCAGGGGGGGGCTCCCAAAAGTCGCAGCCGCCCTCCCTTGGACCCCCCCTGCAGTGAATATTTTACGGGCGGCGTTGCCGCCCCCATTTTGAACTGGGGTCCAAAGTGGCGGTACTTTTGAATATAGAAGATAATCAGGCTCCACACCCAACACCTCCTAAGCATCGATTTCACACTTGCGCTCTTTCCTTTCGGCGGATGACGTCAGCGGTACAGCATGTGATGTCAGCGGTACAACAGGTGACGTCAGCATGACATCAGCAGTGGGACCCAGTACGGATGATGAGGTCAGCAGGGTGACGTGGCAGGGCGATGCAGCAGGATGACGTGGTGCTTACGTCACGTGGGGGGAGTGGTATGCGGTTTCGTGCGCACCGCTTTTAGGCGGAAGTGGTTTCTAAGGAGAGGGCTCCGCCACAGCCGAGAGGGCAACGCGTGGCGGGATTACGACGAGAAAACCGCCCATCTCCCGGATGCTAACCCTCGGCATATCGGGGTGGGAAAATACCTACCCACTGTAGATCTTAGGGCGTGCTAGATCTAACGGCCGACGGGACAGGTAAGGAGGCGGAAGGATAGGGACGGGGCCCGCGGCGCCTATATTAATTTTTTGATTTCGGCGGTGGGGTAAACATTAGAAAAGTTGGTTTTTGAGAGGGTTTGCGGGTTATGTCCACCGGCTCAAAATATTTAGCTGGGGGACTTTGGGATAAGAGCGGAACATGAGTGTTGTAAGGTTAGGGTTGAGGGGGAATGGTTGTTAGCGTGACTAGATGTCAGACTAACTCCAGCTAGGATGTGGATGGGTTAGTAGGAGCCCCAAATGGACTACTGCCTCCCGGACTTAGAAGAATATGGCTATAGTGCCACGGAAGGGATATGTAATATTTTTGGGATTTTATATAGTTTTCACATAGTAGGGGATAGGGAAATGATTTTAGGGAGCTAAATAATAAAGTTAAGAGTTAATATGACTTGGTGAAATGAAAATGTAAGGGAAATGATGGATTGTGTAAAGATTAATTTTACACAAGAAATGTGGCTTCTTTTCACTTAGCCCACTCACATGTCAACTTGGTTGTGAACAAGAATGGAGTGAAAACAAGACTGGTTGGGTAGATCCCAAGGTCCTTGAGGGGATTTTAGTAAATGATTTATGGGGGAAAGAAGGGGAAGTTAGTCATGCTTCCAATGTTGTACCATCGAGTCACTGCCTGGTGCAAATGCCATAAATGTGATGAATCCTTCTTGACCAGACCACAAGTGATTACCAATCTGCTTTTGCAACCTCAAACTACCTACCCAGCCTAATAGACCTAACATTTTTCCTTCTTTTGGTTTGGGTGCACTTGAACTTGCAAACCCAACTTTACAATTTTTTCTTTTTTGGCCTCCTATCTACTTCTATACTTATGTCATCCAGGGGCTCAGATTAGGCTATTGAGCACCCTTGCTTCTCTACCTATCTAAGAATCTACCAAGATTAAGCTGTTTGGATAGACAATGATTCTCTATATTCTACAACAGGAAATTAAAACCTAGGGAGACCAAGATTAAGCTCTTTGGACCTCCCTTTAACTGAAAATTCTTCAAAAATGGAACTTTTGCAGCATGAAAAGGATGAACATTTTTGGCACTTCCACTGTCAATCATGAAAAATGAATACCTGCTATGAGCAGGAGGCTAATAGTTGAAACTTCAATTTTTTGTAGGATGAATATCACTTGGAGGGAAAGAGAACATACCACCATAGATAGTGAGGTAATGAATGATCAAAATGCATTGGATGCTCTAAGAGGCTGTGGCTTACTCAAATTCTTCAAAATCCCAAACATGAAAGCCAATATGCCCTTGCTAGAACTTTTGATCCACTACTCGAGTGCAGAGGACAACACTTTCATGATCAACCAGATGCCTGTACGGATTGAGGTTGAAGATATCTATTTCATTACCGGTCTTTCCCAAATAGGGGAGGTCGTGCACTTGATAAGGAGGACGAGAGGTAGTTTTTCAATGGAAGACTATGTCCATATATATTGTCCTAGACATCCAGAGAAGATTGGGAGTCAAATTCCAATCAAACATGTGGAAAGTCTATCATTGAGGATTTTTCTATTTACCATTGCATGGGTAAACGGGTCAGCTTCCTTGCATCAAGCGTCATGACTATCTATGAGCCTGGTAGTGGAATGTCTTACCACAATATTTCACTGGTGCACGCCTCTTCTGGCTAACATGAAGAGTCAATTGACCTCTATACAGAAGGGTCAAATGAAGAATTTTGGATATGGAACCATCTTGTGTTCATTCTTCTTCGAGAAGGTACCTGGGCTATGTCCCAAAGTATCAATGTCCATCAGCAACCCTAGAGATCCATGAATGGGTAGATGGGCGGACCTGTTGGAGTGGCTTGGGGGCGGTGATGTGCCCAGAACGGCCTTTGATGATTATTTTTTCACCTGGTAGGATCAACAGATCATTGCGGTCAATGACTACCCATATGTCGGTATGGATTTCTGAGGAGATCCAGACTTAGCGTTACCACCAAATGCGGCATGGGGAGACATAGGTAACAATTTTTAAGTTTTTGTGAGTTTTTTTTTTTTAAATTGGATTTTTTAATATTACATGAACTTAAAAAAAAATATTTTTGATGAGACAAAATACTGAAAAAATATATTAACCATGTTCTAGATGTGGGTCCAGTGAGACTTGATGGATTTCCGACGCACAGGCGTCGCAGAAGAGGGGTCGAAGAGATGGTAGCCAAGTCAGAGAGAGTCCTTTATGCTGTTCAGAGAAACTTGGTAAGAGTAACTAACCAGGTACCTATGATAGATGTCGAGGATTTGCCTGAGGAGATGCAGCACCCTGTGGTAGGGGTACCGTGGGACTGGGTACGGATACTTCGGCGTGTAGCCAACACTGTGGTTAACTTTTTAACTTGTCATGCTGAGCCAGCTTTGTAGATAGATTTGTGTATGACTCGACATGATTATGGGCATAAGCCCAAATTTTGAGGGTTTCCTGTCCCAATTTTGTATATTATTTATGAACACTCCATCTATATATAGCCGATTTTATGATATATATAGAGATTTGATTTTTTTTAGGTTATTTAATTTGATGAATGATTAATGTGCCAATGTAATGCTTGATTAGCAATAGAGTTTGCTAATGAATTCTCAGATCGTGGAATGTGAACATATGTGATATAAATAAATGATCGTTTCAACACTCTCACTCTCAAAAATTGGTGATATAAATAAGGATTGCTAACCCCATAAGTGTTATTTAACTGTGACACCACCAGTTATGAGTCTAGATAAACTACCAATTAATCAATCCCATAAGATATTGCTTTAGATAGTAAACTAAGAATGACAGTATATTCGGCTGTTGTTCGAAGCAAGCTAATACATACTCCCCTCGACACCATCAGTTAGCCAAATGGACAATAAATCACCCAAGCCGTGGAAGCAAGATTCTGAGTGTGCCTACTTGCACCATCGGCGATTCTGAAATATATCGAATCGTCCATCAATGCTTGCCAAAGTAGATAAAAAAATATCGATATCACAAAATGTTAGATAGATATGTACAAAGATACAATATATACAAACAAGAAATTTCTCAGCTGAAGCCTAAGCAATACACTTCTTAAGGTAGAGCCCATTTCTAGGCTCCGCCAGCTTGTTCCCTTCAAAGTCAATTAATTCATAAGCCCCTTTTTTCAAAACATGCTTGACTATAAAGGGACCAGACCACATAGATTTGAACTTGCCTACCCCCAGGGCATCTTTGTCTTGGTCATAGACTAAGACAAGGTCGCCTTCAGAAAAAACCCATGGACGGACAACTTTATCATATTGAGTTTTAATCCTATTCTTATGGGCTTCGCTTATTATGGCTGCATCTTGACACTACTCATCAAGTTGTTCCAAATGAATGAGGTGTTCATCGAGACTAGATGTCTCTGGAAGAAGTTCTATAGCTAGCTTAAGGGACAAAATTTCACATTCGATAGGGAAGATAGATCCCAACTCGTAAACTAGTTGAAAAGGAGTAAAACTAGTGGCAGTCTTAACTAAGGTTCGGTATGCCCAAAGTGTTGGATACAACATGATGTGCCAATTGGATCAAGTTTTATCAATTGTCCTTTATAGGATGGTCTTAAGGGACTTATTCACGGCTTCAACCTGCCCATTGGCTTGAGGATAATATGGAGATGAATGCTCCTACTGAAAGCCCAACTTCAGAACCAATTCGGTCATCAGTTGATTTTGGAAGTGACTGCGATGGTCAGTGACAATCTCTCTTGGGATATCAAATCATGAAATAACCTAGTTGAAGAGAAACAAGGCTATTATCTCACTATCATTTTTGAAAGTAGGCATGGCCTTAGCCCACTTTGTAAAGTGATCTATGGCCACAATGATGTACTTGTGATTCCCTGCCAAAGGCGGATTACAAGTAGTAAAATTGATGCCCCACTTCGTAAATGGAACGACAATGTGTGGTGACCATCAACAGCCCCCCTTTTCTTAGTGTTAGCAATAACATTAATAAATGGGGACCCTTCCAAAAAATAAAAACTTAGCATTTAATATTGTTTTTTTGTTTAAAATAAAACAAGATATCAAAGTGAAACTTACTAAAACGTGTAAATTTACCTTTTCCATACTCCAAGTGTTATATGACCACAAGACCTAAGAAAAAGCTTTATAAGTGGAAAGTCTCAAATATTAAGTAAACCTTTAATAAAACCAACAACAAATTATAGAGATAACCATAAACACAGAGATGCAACGGAAATAATACTTCATTTCATTAATGTAAAATACTGAAATATGCTTACAAACAGAATTGGAAATAAACCAGCTAGGGCGATGGTAGCTTATCTCTGAGAAGAGATGTGGTGGCTACATGCCTCTGAACTATGTTACAATGAGGCTTGAAGGCCTATTTATTGTTGAGAAATAATGGAAAACCCTTAACATTTCAAAATCTAACCCTAGAAGATGAAACGCCAAATTGTGGGCCCCTTTTGGGTAAATTGGTACATCAATTTCCCGGGGTCGTAACTTTGGCGTACAATCTCCATTTGACGTGCACAATAGCTCATTAGAAAGATCTATCCGAGCACTACCAGTTTGGGAAGGAAAACATGGTCCATGGACCTATATTGCCCCCAGATTTCCCAAAAAAACATTGTTTAGGGCCTCAAAACGGCTCCGGAAGTTCAAGACCCGAAAAAATGCTAAAAATAGTAAACTGTGCTACAATTTAGGAAACTGAAAAAACTGAAAGAGATAATTGTGGGGGTCCAAATGGGATAGGTGGGTGGCAACCAACATCCACCTGGATCATTCCTCCCCCCTTAGGAAACAATGGTCCCCATTGCGTTGAGTTCCTCCCTGAGATGAGGAAGCTTTTGCTAAGTTGGGTCTCTGGTAAGCTGTTCTGCAATCTCTGATGTGTCCAGAAATGGTGGGAAGCATCATCGACGATGGTTCACATTGAACACTCAGTGCAAGCAAAGGGATGGAGCGATGCTGTTCTTCAAAGAATTATTGCCCGTAGCCTTGGTACTGGTGTAAGGACCATGTCGGAGTGGTCTGAGTTTCTGATGGGCTCTGGTAAGGCATTCTCTCTATAGATGTAACCAAACTTTGTCGCCCACCTGAAACTTGTGTGGTACCCCTGTGGGTGAGGAGAAGTTTTTCCTATGTATAGTCATGAATGTATCCCTTTGTTGTTACAGCTACCTGGAGGAACCCTTTGCGAGGGTCATGGATGTGGCAATGACCTTCCCCTTACTTTGGGAGTGAACCAGACAAAAAATAAGTTTCCTAGTCTGTGATATGAGTTTGCTGCCTTTCTTAGCAGCAATCAAAGAAGTGGCAGTAGGTGGGGCTACCTCTGGTATCCTGTATAATGAATTATTCAAAGAAATAATGACATCGCGAGGCCTTGACTCATACACAACATGTTGCCTCCACAAGTATGGCTGGCCTAATAATACATCACAAACATCCAGAGGTGTAACATCACACAATACCTCGTCTATGAAAGGCTTGATGCTATAGGGAAGGCGGCACTGCTGGCGAACTTTGAGATTTCGTCCTTCATGAAGCCACCCCATATTGTACGATTATGGGTGTGGTGTAGTCGGTAGGCCCAACCGCTTCATGACCTCTGCTGAAATGAGGTTCTTTTGGTTGTCACTGTCGACAATAAATCATAGCAGTGAACCCTTCACCCACATCTGTGAGTGGAAAACACGTTCCCCCCTCCTCTGGATCTTTAGGCTCATTCTTCTAGATCTTGGCAGTGGCAATAGTGATGTTGGGCTCCGCATTAATGATCTGCTTCCCTTTGCCATTCCAATTGTCGAGTTCTAGCTCAGGGTCAGAACATGCATTTGATTTTGAAGCCTTCAACTCGGCCACTAGTGACTACTTGGTCTGATGCTCACTTGTGTTATGAGTGGGACTCTTGTGGAACTCTCACCACTTTCCTGTGTCTTTCTTTGACTTCGTGGTGTTTTTCTTTGCTTGCAGCTTCGACGAGTTGTCTTGGGTCACCCCACCTTGGCTTTATCCTTTGGTCTTTAGATTTGTAGATCCAAAGTCTCGCTTCTTCTGTTTGAACTTTTTCTTGATTTTGACAGCGTATTGGTACATCGTGCTAAGCGAGGAGATGTTCAGGAACTCCATCTCTTCCTGGATGTATCTGTGTAGGTAGCCATAATATTTGAGTACTAGATGCAGATCATAATCTTTGATACCCAACTGTGTGCGAAGGGTATGAAAAATGTTGGTGAAATCTAGCACATCTTGCTCCCTTCCCTGCCACAGTGTGGTCCATTTGATGTATTTGTCCTCATAGGTTTTGATAGGGTAGTACTGCTCCTTGATGGCATCCTGGAATGAATCCCAAGTGGGTGCAGTTGAAAATAGTGAGCCCATACTTTCATTCTTCTGCTCGCAGTAGGTTTCCCACCAGTCCTTGATGTGGGGGGTTGCTTTGAGAAGAGCGAAAACAATCTTTTCCCGACTTGAAAATTCAAGAACAGAAAAATATCCATCTAGAAGATTTAACCATTTATCTATGGCATCTACATCTATTTGACCCTCGAAGATGGGGATTTCAAAATTAACTTGTACCTTAAACGGTGTGGCGTTTCCAGAGTAGTTGTTGGAAGCTAATGCGTCACCTCTGGGTAGCCGCTGAAGGATCTGTGCAAAGCTATCCATCATCGCATTCCTTTGCCGCTCGAGGGCTTCTTCGAGCAAGATTTTGATAGGATATCCTGCCTCCTCATCTTTCTTTTCAGCTGCCATGGGAGGCCATCGGGATTTGTGAGGCTAGTCTTGCAAAGGTTCGACCAGTTCAAGCCCTAACTCCTTATATCCCGACCTCGTTGGGGACATGCAAAGAAAAACAGAGAAAAAGTAGACCGCTCTGATACCACTGATCCAGATTTAAACAGGAACGCAACAAAATTACAGAGATAACCATAAGCACAGAGATGTAGTGGAAATAATACTTCATTTCATTAATGTAAAATACTGAAATATGCTTACAAACAGAGTTGGAAATAAACCAGCTAGGGTGATGGTAGCTTATCTTTGAGAAGAGATGTGGCAGCTACATGCCTCTGAACTATGTTACAATGAGGCTCTAAGGCCTATTTATTGTTGAGAAACAATGGAAAACCCTTAACATTCCAAAACCTAACCCTAGAAGATGAAACACCAAATTGTGAGCCCCTTTTGGGTAAATTGGTACATCAATTTCCCAGGGTCATAACTTTGGCATAAGATCTCTGTTTGACGCGTACGATAGCTTGTTAGAAAGATCTATCCAAAAACTACCACTTTGGGAAGGGCGACATCAGTCCATGGACCCATGTTGCCCCCATATTTCCCAAAAAACATTGTTTAGGGCCTCGAAACAGCTCCGGAAGTTCAGGACCCAAAAAAATACTAAAAATAGTAAACTGTGCTACAATTTAGGAAACTAAAAAAACTGAAAGAGACAGTTGTGGGGGTCCACATGGGACAAGTGGGTGGCCACCAACATCCACTTGGATCATAATGATAGTATCGCATCGCAAAACAGTCATGGCGGGCATCTCTTATACAAAAAACTCCTCGAAAACGCGATCTGCGAGAATGCAAGATCTTAAGTCCTACAATGTTTTCGCATCACAAATTCTAAATTTCGAGATGCCACTTTATGTAGTACACTTCAATATCGCGAAATGCGATAGCTTCTCACAAATCGCATATCGCAGCTGCCTGACAATACAATGGCTGTTAATGATAATAGGTTTTGCGATATTGCGATCTATGATATTGCGAAGAAAATCATAAAATTTCTTTATCGTAGATCTAAGGTCTCAGAGTTCTATGACAGTACTTTTTGTCGTTCGATGCAAAGTTATGAGCATTAAATTTTAGCTTAACGGTCCATTAGTGGTTATTTATTAAAAATGATTCGGATCAAGGTAAAAGGACCATCTCATGCAAGGTTATATCTTTGATATGATTTAAAGAATTAAAGCTTTCCCGTCACCTTATTTTTTCTATTGATATTTCCTATATTCACTAGCATCTTAATCCTATCCTTGCTCCTTGCTTGCAATTTTCAAGAGCAGTACACAGAACATAATACACGACAGAATGGGAAAGAAAGGCAAGGCACCCGCATCTGTGAAAATAGAAATGACTCTGTTATTCACAGACACGACTTGTACTAGGGATGTAGGGATATCAACCTAGGAAGCCATGTACCAATTGTTAGAAGAGGAAAACCTGAGGATTATAAAGGTTACTGTTACAGCAGATGGATGCGGCTCTTGCGAAGCATCCCTAACTGGGGTTGCATGCTCGTTTCTACACCGTATTGATGCGAGGCCGAAGATACTCCCCTACACTGATATGGTTAAATGGATCATAGATCATGCAGATATATATGATAGAGAGTTCAAGATGGCCAGTAAACAAGTCATGGGGTCATTTACCCCAAGCAATTTGAGACGCATGTATCACTTTCCAGAACCCCAGGCTACCTACAACAAGCAATTTGTAGAAAAGTTTGTCAAAGAAAATGAAGACTTGGTAGAATGCACAAAGCACTGGTCAAGCAATGAGGAAAGATTGAAGAAGTATAAAAATGGTATGTACGCCATTGGCTCTCTTTACTCTCCTTATTGTTTTGCCACCACAATGTTGTGTAGATTGTTTGGGAGACTAAAAATTAATAAGTTTTCATTAGAGTGGTTACTTCTATTGGATGCGGCCACCAATGCCACCATAATGGATTAGGCCCAGATTTTATCAGATAACTTAGCCTCTGCTATTTTATGATATCAAACTAAAATAATTTTTGCTCAGAGGGTTTACACTACATTCTTTTTAAGTGCCTATGTCATGGACGCCATTTATTTTGTCTCTGATTTTCCTATCATGGGATGGAAGTGGATAGTGCAGAATCCTCTTCCCATTTAGGTTTACCACAAAGTATTGTGGGAATCCAATTTCATCCCACACTCTTATAAGATTTGTCATGGAGTTATGCTTCCTATCCATAGAATTTTGTACAACAAAGACGTCCCAAGATTCTCCCCAGAAGCCGAAGTTGACATTCTCCCTATGGGAAGGTGGTTTGGGGAGGAGTGGTTCACATACATCAGGGTGTTTGGAAGCATAGCTTCACCCCACGTCCTTCCGTTTTATGTCCCCAAAAAACTAATGGCTAGAGAAATAGCTTACCAGACCTGTGGTGTTGGGGGAATGAGCAAAGTACTCAAGGATTCTAAGAAGGCCATCTGGCCTCGATTCCCTGTAGTCTGCGGAGCTTTTGCATTATTTGATTTAGGTCATGCTTTTAAAGAGGTTGATCATATGTTATTATTACAACTACCAAAGTTCCTAGGGAGGCAGTACGATCCCTTTGGTGTTATAAGTAATTTTACCACAATGGTCAAAATAAAAGTGTTTACCAGTGAAGAAGATCTATTTGGCGATGTCTTTCTGCAAAAGAGCACTCTTAGAGGTTCTACGTATGGCACAAATTTAGTTTTACCAAAAAAAACTTCAAAAGTTTAACAATTATAGAGAACATAGGTTAACACAGGTCCCTTTGGACCAATTGCGCATTGAACCAATAAGAGAGCCCACTCCCATTGCTAGCATAAGTGGAAGTTCAAAAGAAGAGAATTCAAAATCAAATTCTAAAAAAGAATTAGCTGAAAAATCTAGTGAGTAGTCCAAGAGTGAACACAGCAGAAGTGAAGGGTCAATTAAAGACACAACTCAATCTAAAGAAAAGCCTGATCAATAGGTTTTGTCCCCAAAACAAGCTGAAATTCCCACTCCCATTACAAAGCCAACAAAGCCACTTGTAGTGGATCTAGAAAAGGAATGGGAGAATTTTAATGAGCTAATCAAAACTAAAGAATAGAGTGCAGAAACACTGACAAACCTAAGAGAGACAGCCACAGAAATGATAGTAGAAGGGGATATTAATACTAAAGAGACAAAGCATATTCCTATTGCCCTGTCATCTAAAATTGTACTAAAGATAGAGGAGATTCCTCCTCTAGACATATTTTATAGCTCACAACATAAGGCTGTTGTCAGGAGACAAAGGAAGAAATGAAAAATAGATGACATGCTCACTTTAGAGGATGAGCCTCTGGATGTTCTTTGGAAGGATCCAATTATAGACCCATCGAAAAATCTAACTAGGCTCTCTCAGATCACAGGAGCATACGCTTCAGCAACAATTGATAAAGTGACAAAAGTTCAAATGTTACTTAAAGAGAAAGAGGATAAGATTTTGTTTTTAGAACAGCAACTACAACAGCTCAGCATTAGCCAAGAAGCAGAGATACAATTGGCAAAACTCTAGTAGGACTTCCAGCAAATGAAATTGGATTATCAAAGCAGTCTGGCCAATAAAGAAGAACAATTACAGACCATGAGAGGACTGCATAAGGACAATCCTAAGATTGAATAATTTATCACAGAAGAACTCGCTCTTAATGTCCAACTCTTGTAACAGGAAGAAACACTCTGCCAAAAGATCTCGCAATGGAATTCCCATTGCAAAAAGAGCGATAACATTACAAATCAAGTCGTAGATTTATGACTTGATTACGATTCAATTTTTAAGAAGGTTTATGACTTTTTGAGCTGGCAAGATCAGAGGAAGGAAAAGGAGCGGAATCGCCCAGAATTGATGAATCACATAAAGAAATGTGATTTGTAAAATGGGATTCCCAGCTTAAAGAAGCAGAGCAGGCGATGGAGGAGGTAGCAACAGCAAACAATGTCATCGAGTGCATCAATAAAAATCTGCACAAGGCAAATTTGATATTAGAGACCACCCCAGTATTCCTCCCGAAGGCACAACAACGTTAAACAAAGTGGAAACAAACAGTAGAGGAAAAAGCATAGTCAATTAAACAGGTAAATAGGATAAACTGGGACACATATTGGCAATACCTTGTAAAGCCGTATAGCCAATGGATGACCCTGAAATGCCTCATAACCTCTGCTAAGAAGATAGTGACAGCTCTTGCCAACGCCATTTTCCTAGGACGGTTAAAATCTGAAGACGACCAACCGACACTTTTGAAACCGATGCTCGATATTTGCAATTTAAAGGAGTAGATGTAGGATTTATCATAGATACAGTTTAGTTTTATTTTTAGTTCATTTTTTCTTAAAATGAGGTAGGTCGTTTAAACCTCCTCATCTATTTTTGTAATATTTTTTTTTAGATTTCATAGAGTAGTATTCAACCCCTCTCATTGCATTTAGAGGGGGGTCCATAATTTTATCAAAAACAATTCTTCAGAACATGCAGTTTGCCCCCCACTGAGGAGGTTTTGATAAAATGAATGGAACGAGATTTAGTTTTATATGAGTTTGAAGTCTGCTACTGAAATGCACTTTTGTACTCTTAGTGGATGTTGAGTAATTTTAAGATAAATCTATATCGCTGAAGCTCATGAGTAGAACCTATTACCAATGGTATTTTTATCTCCTAATACTTTTTACTTATGTGCCAAGTGATAAATTATTTTCAGTTATTGATATATGAAAGTCTGAATGTTCAGTTGTCATTATTGCACTTATATATGGTGATAACTATTCTTTTTATGCTGAGTATATGAATAACTCTTATGCGATATGTTTATCATAATTGTTTCGGCTAACGTTTTATACGAAACAATCATTTTTAATGGATTCCTTTCTTGTAGTGATTGAATGATTTTAATTATCAATTGCTGTTAGAAATTATTTTAGATCACATAAGTGAAACGTTACTCCCGGGATAGTTTAAAGGTAGAAGTTTTTTTTCATTAGGATAGATTGCATATGTTAGTTAAAAGGTAGATTATATTTAGAATAAGCATTCACCCCATAAACCCGAAAATAAAAGCATCATCCCGTTACTGCACCCATCATAAATAGATTGGGAATTTGGTCCCATCATCCCCAGTCAGAGCCACTATTCGAAAAGGAAAAGGAGTTTCTTTAAGGTCTGGACCGGGTGGTTATCCCCCTTGTTGTAGACCCGATTTTCAGGCCTTCAACATATTTGGCACTAGAAGGAGGGCCTGACTATGTTGGCAAGAAAATCCACATCTTCACGCCATTCTAAGAGTAAAACTCCCTCACCATCACCTATAACTTCTTGCTCGCATTCCGAATCTTCCATCACTGAACCAGAAGTTGAAAAGAAAAATACAGAGCACATTACTGAAATCCCAAACAAGCTAGATCATTCCTCTTTAGATCCCCCTAGATTACAAACTTTGATTCATAAGTTACAGGAAATTTCTTTATCTAAAGAGGAATCTAAGTTTTCCTAAGGTAGTGTCACTTCTCATCTGACCCCGACTCAACGACTGACTAGAGCACAAAGCGAAAAGTTAGGAATCCCACTGGTTGAGTTTCCTTTACCGAGTCATAAGAAAGATAGAAACACACCAGTAGAATCTCAGAGCAAGGTTTTATCATCATCTTCATCTACCATCCTATCCATATCATCACAAGTTCATGCATCCATCCCACAACTTCATATTGTGGTTCACACTGGTATAGGAGCAACATCCTCCTCTACCCAACCACCTTCGTTTACTGCAACACCTCCTCCTACTCATACCCCAACAATGGCACGAAATCCTCCACCAAGGCCATGGACCAATCCAGGAGCGTGAGAATGCCCGCACCCTTATTGCAATTACCAGCTCATCTTGAAAAATGGCTCCCCAAGTTCAACCTTGACAATGGCCTATCAGTTGAAGAGCATATAAATAATTTCATGCTATCCATCAATCTAAATGGAGTAGTAGAGGAGGACGCAGTTGTATGATTATTCCCCTATACTTTAAAGGGAGCAGCAGGATCGTGTATTTTTCATTACCATCAGGCTCCATTAATAACTGGGATACATTCCAAGATCAGTTTTTGACTAAATTTGGAGATGACCGATCTACAACAACTTTAATCAATGACCTCTCCAATTTGAAAGGTAAACCAAAAGAACCAATCAAGGATTTCAATTCTTGCTTCAATAAATTGTTAAATAAAATACGAGTAGCATTGAAGCCTAGCAACAAAATCCAAAATAAATGGTACATTTCCGCTTTGCCTTCAAATTCAGCCATCTTTGTAGATAGGGCTACCAAGCCAACATTGGCTGAAAATATGAAAGAAGCAATAGCTATGGAAAAACGTATCCTAGCCGTAGAAAAGAAAAACGTTGTAGATGAAAGAAAGTCTAGAAATGTCACCTTTAGAGATGACCCTAAGAAAAAACAATCAAAGGACCCATTCGACTTGGAAGGGTTACAAAAAGTTTTAAAAACCATGTCTAATGAAATGGTTGATATTAAGAAACAAGTAGCAGAAATCTCTTTCAAGAAACCTTTTAAACCTTTTAGGAGAAATCCTTGAACTGATTCGAAACCTCCCAACGCTATAACAAATGCAGAATCGGAAGGGGAAGAAGAGGAAGTTTCGAATGAGGGACATACTGATGATGATGAAGTTGTAGAACTACAAGGAATGTGGGACTTCATTCTTCCGGATGAAGAAGATCAAGATGCATTAACAGTTACTACCAGAAGTAGAAATCAACATGATCCTCCATAATCTAGCTGTAAATATAAAAACCCAAGCTCGCCTCCTAAAGATAAAATCGCAGGTAAGAAATCCTCACCAAAGGCTACTCAGACAAACCCAATCCAATCTGATTCAACAACTCCATCAAAAATGCTTATCATCTCCGATGAAATGGAGTATAACATTATTTAAGACATGAAGAAGACTAGGGCTAACATTACTTTTCATGCACTGAGAAAATTAAAGCATCAACAGAAACTGCTTTTGAAAGAGTTGCATGCAGTACCTATTGCGCCTCTACCTGCTACTTTAATCTCACAAGCTACTCATGAAATGGGAAGTCCTCCGACTGGTATGTCAAATAAAGTTGATCCAAATGACATTGCTTTAATTGGAGTAAGGTCAAAATCCCATATTCCTCCTTTTCTCCTTACCTTTGAAGTTTTCAATAAAAATTTGCATAATTGTCTGGTAGATTCTGGTGCTTCATCTAATATTTTACCTATGAAAGTTTGCGCAAAGTTAAATGTCCGACCTCAAAAATCTGCAGTACACATAGTACAGCTGGAACGGTCTTAGGTCAAGGTTATCGGCGAGCTTAATCAAGTGACCATAAGGCTTTCATCAAATGCAAAGGTATGTCAAGTAATAGATATACTTGTTGTAGATATCCCTAAATTTTATGGATTAATTCTTAGCAGGGATTGGTCAGTGAAGCTTCATGGTTATTTTGCGACCGACTGGTCTCATATGTGGCTCCCTTATAACGGTAAACCAAATCAGATAAAGCTTGAGTGAGAATGACACCAAAAGTATATAGTAACGGAGTTAGAAGTAGAAAACGAACCTGTAGCGTACAACAATAATATAATTGGAAACTATTATGTTGATTCGTTCTTAGGGTATTTCAATGCTCAAACTTCAACTTTTTTAGGAAATTCAGTTTTATCTCAAATAGAAAATTTTTCTCAAACAAATACTTCTAGATGCATTAATTTTATAGATAGGCCTGTAAATAAATCTTTGTTTTGGAAATTATTTTTTGATGGTTCTAAGTCTAATGATGGAGTAGGAGCAGGATGTATATTAATTAGTCCAAAAGGAGAGAAAACCATGCTAACTTGTAGACTCGAGTTCGATTGCACAAATAATACTGCTGAATATGAAGCATTAGTTCAAGGGTTATATAAGGCATTTGGGCTTGATATCAAATATCTACAAGTCTCCAAAGATTCTGAGATTGTTATCAATAAGGTAAGAAATACTATACATTATCTATCAGGACACTTGAAGCATTATCAATCGTTAGTACAAGACCTGACTTCACACTTTATAGCATTTAATATTTCATCTATTCCCAGACTCCAAAATGCTAGTGCTGATCTCCTTGCTAATGTAGCTTCCAATCTCCTTCCTTCAGAAGACGACAGTCCAAACAGATTCTCAATTGAATTAATCTTTAGACCCTCCATCCCTGCTAATGTTACCAACTAGAGAGTTTTTAACAATGATCTTGATATTTTAAGTTTTTTGACTTCAAAAGGCTCTTACAATAATCAGATAATTGATGAAGACCAACATGACAAGCAGCTAGAACAAGGAAGCACCAATAACGCTATACCCAAATCCATAGTCAAGTTGGAAGACCTATATGATTTAAAGGACAGATTCAAAAGGTCCACCAATTCAAAACTTCAGAGTTCAACTCTGAGATATGAATTAGTGAATCTAGGAACTAACATAAAACCACAGAATATCAACTTAGGTCTTGGTCTAACTCCCGAGGAAAAATCAGCTTTCATTCGACTGTTGAAACAATATAAAAATGTCTTTGCTTGGGATTACGATGACCTCAAAACTTACGACACTTCAATCATAAATCATACAATTCTGATGATCACAGATGAAAAGCCAGTCCAGCAGAAGTTGAGGAAAATCCATCCTAATTTGGAAAACTAGATTAAATCTGAGTTGAACAAATTACTGAAAGCCAAAATTATTTTTCCTGTTCGACATTCTAGATGGGTTTCCAACCTGGTACCAGTCAGAAAGAAAAACAGAGATATCCAAATTTGTATTGAATTTCGAAATCTCAATAAAGCTTGCCAAAAGGATAATTTTCCACTACCCCCTTTGGAATAGATATTACAAGTAGTTATAGGTTGTGAACTGATGTCCTTTTTAGATGGCTTCTCGAGGTATAACCAAATTTTAGTCTACCTAGAGGATCAATTGAAGACGACATTTAGAACGAAATGGGGCACGTATGCATATCAAAAGATGCCATTTGGGCTGATTAGTGCTGGTGCCACGTTTGTAAGGGCCATGGACATTGCATTTAAAGGATTAGTGAATAAGTCAGTGCTGATTTACTTAGATGACATAACAATGTGTTCTAAAAAATGTAGTAGTCACCTCAGAGATTTAAAGCAGATCTTCCAAAGATGTCAAAAGTATGGGATCTCACTTAATCCAAAAAAGTCCTTTTTGCACTAAGTGAAGGAAAGCTTCTCGGATTCATAGTGTCTAAATCTGGAATCCATATTGATCTAGATAGGATTAAGGAGGATCTGAGATATCCTTACCCCATAACAAAAAAACGATGCAATCCTTCCTTGGTCAGATCAATTTCGTTAAAAGATTTGTCCCTGACTTCTCAGGAATTGTGTCACCTCTCCAAGCAATGATTAAGAAAAACTCTCTCTTCAAATGGGGTCAGGCAGAACATGAAGTGTTGAGCCTGACAAAACAAGCGATTATAAATTCCCTATCTCTAGCAACTCCAAACTTTTTTGATCCTTTCATTTTGTATACATTTGCCTCTGAGAAATCATATGCTGCAATACTCACGCAAGCCAATCAAGATAAAGTTGAAGCCCCAATTGCCTTCTTTAGTGCAAACTTACAAGGAGCTGAATTAAATTACTCCGACATTGAGAAACAGGCTTATGTTGTATTCAAAGTAATCAAACACTTTAGACCCCTTCTTCTCAAGACCCATATGAAAATAATAGTACCATTTCCAGCAGTAAGAAATCTTTTGATATAGAAAGACGTGGGTGAAAACAGAGAAAATTGGGTCACAACCCTACAAGAATATGACGCTGAAATCAAACCAGCAAATATTGTAAAAGGTCAACGTTTTTGCAGGATGTTGGATGGAGCATCACACATATCAGAAATATAGTCCCCAGACAGTGAGGTACAAATGTATGAGGTAAGCCTAAAGGATACTGAATCAAGATATGTTGATATCATGTTTTACTTAAAAAATGGATATGCTCCTTCACATTTGAATCATACAAAGAAAAGAGCTGTGGGACTAAAAGCTAAACAATATCAAATTGTAAATGATGTACTCTTTAGTATGAATTATGATTCTATTCTTCTTAGTTGCCTTAAGAAATCTGAAGCTAAAAAAGTATTGCAGGAACTTCATGATGGACCAATAGGTGGACATTATGTAGGAGATGCGACAACACACAAAATCTTGTGTGCATGCTACTACTGGCCAACATTATTTAAGGATGCACATAGCTATGTAAGAAGATGTCAGATTTGTCAAACTGTTGCTAGAAGACAGAGGAAACCATCGTTGCCATTACAGCCGGTCAACATCGATCAACCATTTGAACAATAGGGATTAGATATAATAGGTGAGATCGTTCCTCACTCTTCTAAACAGCATAAGTACATCCTTACAGCTACCGATTACTTTACCAAATGGGTAGAAGCAGTTCCACTCAAGTCAGCCAACTCCAAAAGTATCATCAAATTCATAGATCAATTCATAATTACGAGGTTTGGCTTACCTTCGGCTTTAATGTTTGATAATGCACAACATTTTTCAGGTAATGCCATGACTAAATTTGCACTCAAAAGATGTTTTAAGCTTAAATATTATGCTAATTATTATCCACAAGGAAATGGGTTGGCTAAATCAACAAACAAAAACCTTATTAGAATCATTAAACGAACTATTGATCAAAATCATAGAAACTGGGATAAATCTTTGACATATGCTCTTTGGGCAGATCGAATAGCTTAGAAAACTTCTATTGGTACTTCTCCTTTTAATTTAGTTTATGGGAAGGAAGTGGTCCTGCCAACACATCTAGCTATTCCTTCTTTAGCCTTAGTACAATTTATTGAAGAAACTCCTTCCTCATCCTTGCAACTAAGACAATTGTAGATCCTTAAGCTTGATAAGGAATGAGAAAAATCCATAATTACCCATGTGCATCATCAACAATTAGTAAAATCTTCTTTTGATTCAAACTTGGTATCTAGAAAAGATTTTCAGCTTGGAGACTTAGTATTGAAATGGGATAAAGCCCATGAAGAGAAAGGAAAGCATACTAAATTCCAATGGATGTGGCTTGGACCATTCCAAATTTTTGAAATCATAGGTCCATCAACTTTCATGTTCCAAGACTTAGCAGGGAAAAGAGAGTCTTTACCTGTTAATGGATAGATCCCTAAAAAATATTTCCCATAGAAGATAATCTCTTCTATTTTTATGTAGATTACTGTTTTTTTAGTTTAGTTTTTTTTTTAATAAAAAAGGTTGAAAATGTTTACTTTTGGTTTCCACGAAAATAGTAGTGTCTCTTGTCAGCTTTGTTTTTCACTTGTATAAGTGGAAGTGGTTAGGAAAGTTAATCTTTATTTTTCAAACATATGGTCAAGTGCTATAATTCTGAAAATTTTTACTTGTTATTTTGTTTCAACTTTACAAGTTTTGATTAAAATCAACCTTAAGTAGAAGTTTTCCTAACATCAAGCATGAAAAGTATCAATAACAAGACAAAGATTCTCTACAGAAAAGCTATTTTTAAACTCTACAATTGTCGTCCAGAAGAACTCTTAAGGAACCAATGACTTTCTCCCCACTTTAGGAAATTGTGAGATTCAAAGAGTAATCCAATTATGCACTTTAAACTTAAAGATTAAGAGGTCTCATCAAGAACCGACTTATCATGATTATAAAGATTATAACTAACTGACATTGCCAAACTGCATACCAAAATAGGGTAATGGCTTGAGATTATTTCAATCAGAAGACAAGGGGTCTCATCACGAGCCAACTTGTTCAGTTAAGTTATAAATCAAGTGAATGACACTGTCAATTTTGGCCACCAAACCAAGACATTCTTCTTTAAGAATTAAAGGAAAAATAGGAAAATAAAAAGTAATAAGTGTATATGAGGATTTATCTTTGAAAATTGCATGCCTCTTAAGTAGGATGCTAGATCAATGTTGTGTAACAGTAACCCTATCGAGGCTATTGATGCCTACTAGCAGCAGAGGCTCTACCTATGACAAATGAGTACACCTAAACTGATCTATGGAAATATCTTTGTTTCTATCTTTACAAACCAAGTAATGACTGATGTAAGTACAATGACTAACTTTGGGAAGAAGATAATCAGAATTAGGGTAGTTGGAACAAGATGTTGTTGTGAGCAAATAGCACAGTTTGACTTATATTTCTATAATAAAGTTTGATTTTCCAAAACCATTTCTGTTTTAGAAGTTTTAGAAAATTGAAAAAAACCATTAGAGATAACTGGTTCTTTCAAGTGAATCGCCAATTTTTGTGACCATCAACAACCCCCCTTTTATTAGTTTAGCAATAACATTAATTAATGGGGACCCTTCCAAAAAAACAAAACTTAGCATTTAATATTGTTTTTTTGTTTAAAATAAAACAAGATACCAAAGTGAAACTTGCTAAAACGTGTAAATTTACCTTTTCCATACTCCAAGTGCTATATGACCACAAGACCTAAGAAAAAGCTTTATAAGCAGAAAGTCTCAAATATGAAGTAAACCTTTAATAAAACCCACTTTTTAATGATAGTATCACATCGCAAAAAAGTCATGGCGGACATCTCTTATACAAAGAACTCCTCGAAAACGTGATCTGCGAGAATGCGAGATCTTAAGTACTACAACCTTATCGCATCGCAAATTCTAAATTTCGTGATGCCACTTTACACAACACACTTAAATATCGAGAAATGTGATAACCTCTCGCAAATTTCATATCGCAGCCACCCGACAAAAAAATTGTTGTTAATGATAATAGGTTTTGCAATATTGCAATCTGCGACATTGTCAAGCAAATCACAAAATTTCTTTATCGCAGATCTAAGGGCTCAGAGTTTTATGAAAGTACTTTCCATCATTCAATGCAAAGTTATGAGAATTAAATTTTAGCTTAACGGTCCATTAGTGATTATTTATTAAAAACGATTCAAATCAGGGTAAAAGGACCATCTCACGCAAGGTGATATCTTTGATATGATTTAAAGAATTAAAGCTTTCCCGTCACCTTATTTTTTCTATTGATATTTCATGTATTCACTAGTATCTTAATCCTGTCCTTGTTCTCTGCTTTCAATTTTCAGGAGAAGTACGCAAAACATAATACACGACGGAATGGGAAATAAAGGCAAGGCACCCGCATCTGAGAAAACAGAAATGACTTCGTTATTCACAAACATGACTTGTACTAGGGATGTAGGGATATCAACCTAGGAAGTAATGTACCAATTGTTAGAAGAGGAAAACCGAAGGATTATGGAGGTTACTGTTACAACAGATAGATGCAGCTCTTCCGAAGTGTCCCTAACTGAGCTTGCATGCTCGTTTCTACATTGTATCACTACGAGGCCAAAGATACTCCCCTACACTGATATGGTTAAATGGATCATAGATCATGCAAATATATCTAATAGAGAGTTCAAGACAGTGAATGAACAAGTCATGGGGTCATTTACCCCAAGCAATTTGAGACGCATATATCACTTGCCAGAGCCCCAGGCTACCTACAACTAGCAATTTGTAGAAAAGTTTGTCAAATAAAATGAAGACTTAGCAAATTGCACAAAGCACTGGTCAAGAAATGAGGAAAGATTGAAGAAGGATAAAAATGGTATGTACGCCACTGGCTCTCTTTGCTCTCCTTATTGTTTTTCCATCGCAATGTTGTGTAGATCGTTTGGGAGACCAGAAATCAATAAGTTTTCATCAGAGTGGTTACCTCTATTGGATGCGGCCACCAATGCCACCATAATCGATTGGGCCCAAATTTTATCAGATAACTTAGCCTCTGCAATTTTAGGATATCGAACTAAAAGAAGTTTTACTCAGAGGGTTTACCCTCCATTCTTTTTAAGTGGCTATGTCATGGACGCCATTTGTTTTGCCTCCAATTTTCCTATCATGGGATGGAAGTGGACAGTGCAGAATCCTCTTCCCATCAAGGTTTACCACAAATTATTGTGGGAATCCAATTTCATCCCACATTTTTATAAGATTTGTCATGGATTTATGCTCCCTATCCATAGAATGCTCTACAATAAAGACACCCCAAGATTCTCCCCAGAAGCTAAAGTTGACATTCTCCCTGTGGGAAGGTGGTTTGGGGAGGAGTGATTTACATACATCAGGGTATTTGGAAGCATTTCTTCAGCCCACATCCTTCCGTTTTATGTTCCCGAAAAACTAATGGCCAGAGAAATAGCTTACCAGACCTGTGGTGTTGGGGGAATGAGCAAAGTAATCAAGGATTCTAAGAAGGCCATCTGGCCTTAATTCCCTGTAGTCTGAGGAGCTTTTTCATTATTTGATTTAGGTCATGCTTTTAAAGAGATTGATAAAATGTTATTCTTACAAATACCAAAGTTCCCAGGGAGGCAGTACGATCCCTCTGGTGTTATAAGTAATTTTACCACAATGGTAAAAATAAAAGTGTTTACTAATGAAGAAGATCTCTTTGACGATGACTTTCTGGAGAAGAGCACTTTCAGAGAGGTTCTACATATGGCACAAATTTAGTTTTACCAAGAAAAACTTCAAAAGTTTAACAATTACAGAGAACAGAGGTTAACAAAGGTCCTTTTGGACCAATTGTGCATTGAACCAATAAGGAAGCCCACTCCCATTGTTAGCACAAGTGGAAGTTTAGAAGAAGAGAAGTCTAAATCAAATTCTGAAAAAGAATTAGCTAAAAAATCCAATCAGTAGTCCGAGAGTGAACACAGCAGAAATGAAGGTTTAGTTAAAGACATAGCTCAATCTAAAGAAAAACCTGATCAACAGGTTTTGTCCCCAAAACAAGCTGAAATTCCCACTCCCATTACAAAGCCAACAAAGCTACTTGTAGTGGATCTAGAAAAGGAATGGGAGAATTTTAATAAGCTAATAAACAATGAAGAATAGAGTGCAAAAACACTGAAAAACCTAAGAGAGACAACCACATAAATGATAGTAGAAGGGGCTATTAATACTCAACAGACAAAGCATATTCCTATTGCCCCGTCATCTAAAATTGTGCTAAAGATAGAGGAGATTCCTCCTATAGACGTATTTTATAGCCTGCAACATAAGGCTATTGTCACAAGACAAAGGAAGAAATGAAAAATAGATGTCGTTCTCGCTCCAGAGGATGAGCCTCTGGATGTTCTTTGGAAGGATCCAACTACAGACTCATCGAAAAATCTAAATAGGCTCTCTCAGATCGCAGGAGCATACGCTTCAGCAACAACTAATAAAGCGACAAAAGTTCAGATGTTACTAAAAGAGAAAGAGGATAAGAATTTTTTTTTTAGAATAGCGACTACAACAGCTCAGCATCAGCCAAGAAGCAGAGACAAAATTGGCAAAACTCTAGTAGGACTTCTAGCAAATGCAATTGGATTATCAAAGCAGTCTGGCCAATAAAGAAGAAAAATTACAGACTATGATAGGACTACATAAGAACAATCCTAAGATTGAAGAATTTATCACAAAAGCACTCGCTCTTAATGCCCGACTCTTGCAACAAGAAGAAACACTCTACCAAAATATCTCGCAATCGAATTCCCATTGCGAAAAGAGCGATAACATTACAAATCAAGTCGTAGATTTATAACTTGATTACGGTTCAATTTTTAAGAAGGTTTCTGACTTTTTGAGCTCGCAGAGATCAGAGGAAGGAAAGAAAGCGGAATTGCCCAGAATCGATGAATCTCATAAAGAAATGTTATTTTCAAAATTGGATTCCCAGCTTAAAGAAGTAGAGCAGGCGATGGAGGAGGCAGCAATAGCAAACAATGTCATCGAGTGAATCAATGAAAATCTGCACAAGGCAAATTTGATATCAGAGACCACCCCAGGATTCCTCCCAAAGGCACAACAACTTCAAACAAAGTGGAAACAAACAGTAGAGGAAAAAGCAGAGTCAATTAAACAAGTAAATAGGTTAAACTAGGATCAACTGATGCTTTTGAAACCGATGTTGGATATTTGCAATTTAAAGGAGAAGATGCAGGATTTATCATAGATACAGTATAGTTTTATTTTTAGTTCATTTTTCTTAAAATGAGGAAGGTCATTTAAACCTCCTCATCTATTTTTGTAATATTTATTTTTAGATTTCATAGGGTAGTATTTAACCCCTCTCATTGCATTTAGAGGGGGGTCTAGAATTTTATCAAAAACAATTCTTCAAAATGTGTAGTTTGCCCCCCACTGAGGAGGTTTTGATAAAATGAATGGAATGAGATTTAGTTTTATATGAGTTTGATGTCTGCTACTGAAATGCACTTTTGTACTCTTAGTGGATATTGAGTAATTTGAAGATAATTCTATATCGCTGAAACTCATGAGTAGAACCTATTACCAATGGTATTTTTATCTCCTAATACTTTTTACTTATGTGCCAAGTAATAAATTATTTTCAGTTATTGATATATGAAAGTCTGAATGTTCAGTTGTCATTATTGCACTTCTATATGGTGATAACTATTCCTTTTATGCTGAGTATATGAACAACTCTTATGCAATATGTTTATCATAATTGTTTCAGCTAACTTTTTATACCAAACAATCATTTTTAATGGATTCCTTTCTCGTAGTGATTGAATGATCTTCATTATCAATTGCTGTTAGAAATTATTTTAGATCGCATAAGTGAAACATTACTCCTGGGATAGTTTAAACTTAGAAGTTTTCTTTCATTAGGATAGATTGCATATGTTAGTTAAAAGGTATATTAGATTTAGAATAAGAATTCACCCCATAAACCCAAAAAGGAAAACATCATCCCGTTAGTGCACCCATCATAAATAGATTGGGAAACTAGTCCCATCATCCCCAGTCGGAGCCACTATTCCAAATGGAAAAGGAGCTGCTTTAAGGTCCAGACTGGGTGGTTATCCCCCTTATTGTAGACTTGATTTTCAGGCCTTCAACACAGTGATAACAGGAAAAAGTGGAGCTTGATGCATGCGCATTTTCGGGGTTGAGAAAATGGTGGCAGTACTGCAGAAGTATTTCTATTGGCTGAATCTTCGACAAGATGTCAGGAAGTACATCATACCATGCATTACCTATGCCATTGCCAAACCGGCCATCAAGAAGTAAGCCCTCTATACCCCACTGCCTACCCCTATTTGACCTTGGGAATCCATCTCCATGGATTACATGTTAAGCCTTCCTTCCACTAAGCATGGAAACAATTGTGTTTTTGTGGTCGTCAACAGGTTCTCGAAGATGACCATTATGGCAGCCTACAAGAAGAATATCACAACAGAAACCACTGCTAAACTCTTCTTTGAGTGAGTGTGCGTACACTTTGGGATACCATAGTCTATCATCTTAGATCAGGACAACAGGTTCCTCAGTACATTTTCGTTGAGTCTCTGGTTGATGCTGGACACCAAACTCACTAAGTCCACAGCCTTCCATCCTAAAACTGATGGCCAGACAGAGGTTGTCAACAGGATGATTGTACACATTTTGCACATGTACAACTCAAAGCATCCACACAAATGGGATGAGAACCTCCCCTATGTTCAACACAGCTACAATGGGGCTCTCCACAGCTTGACTGGCCACAACCCTTTTCAGGTGGGCTTGGGATTACAGCCACTATGTCCTAATGATGTGGCTTAGCTCCTTGCTTGATTTCCCTCCCCCTTGACAGAGCTTACAACTCCTCTCCTACTTATCTCGCTTAAATAATACCTATAGAGACAAAGTAACAAAACTCCATCAAAGCATCTTGATTTATTATATCATAAGAATTACAGAATCAAAAATGTAATGAACATACAATGGCATTCATAAACAATAACATTCACAAATTGCACAGTTATATGGAAGAAAACTCAAAGAACTTTATTAAAATAAAAGAGAGGATTATAACCCAGCTGTCTGATCCAACATCATCCTCCCAGCATCAAAGCCCTCTTCACCTCTTGAAAAGCAAAATCACATGAACAATACAATGCTCTTTCTCAACCACAAACTATCAACACTTCCTTGCAAACTACAAAATTCCAGCCTCCAGATCTCTCAGATGAGGGATCCACTTATAGATGTCTGCAAGGGTGTGAGTCAACTCTGGGGTTTTGATTAGTGTCATTCCACTTGTTGTTTTTGGTTCCACTTAGAGATTTCTTGGATCTCTTACACATCCTTGGGCGAATTCAGAGAGGCAAGTGTCATAGGGGAAGTTTCTAGAAGATTCCATGAGCATCCACTTAGAAAACTGCCTTGGACATTTGTCCATCCTCGCTCATCACACCCTACAGAAGGCTTCATCAGTATGCATCACACCTGGCTAGTGTAGGTGTTAGTATGCATCACGCCCTGATAGTGGAGCAGTCAGTATGGTCCTGTTTTGGCCAGTTCTGGATGGTTTTTCAGGTGGAACCTTTTGGGAATGATGTAATCAATTGACCATGATCCTTTAGGGTATGAAACAACACTTTTAGGGGTCAAAGAGCCCTTAGTTTATTGACATATAAGATTGGGGTTGTAGTGCCCAAATATGTCTATAACAGGGATACATCAATGCCCTCCTATAGTGAGTTGTTTCTTATTGACATCAACTCATTATACAAGAAGTTGACTTAGAAACTCCCTTCCGTGCCTTGGGACTTACATACATCAATGGAAACTTTCCTCGCTTTCAACGACATGTTTTCATCACTGGACTTTGACCGAATGATTCTATGTGGTGTTCAACTTCAACTCACCTATTCACACCATACAACTTATACTCTAGTACCTTGAGAGCCATTAACATCATCAGTGGTTTCCCTCACATCTATTAATGGCTTACATCATTAGATGGTAATCAGATGGAATCTACCATGTTTGACATCAACCCATTTATTCACATGGTTAGAATTGTATTATCGAATGATTGAGTGAATGAGAATGAATACCCCGATCTAGTTCCATCCATCTGAGTTGCGATTTCAGGATTAATATAAGATCACAAAAGTGTGATGCATATGATCATACAAAACATGATCTAGGAATGGGTCCAATCTATGTCATTAGTTGATGAGACTTCTTGATCATTGTACATGTAATATTGGCTCAAATGTTGAGCATGGGTATGCCTCCCTCATCAAGATATCATGATGAAAATGTATTGTAAAATATGATGATCTCGACTAGTTGTTCTTGATCTTGACTTGTCACAAGGTAAAGCACTTTAGTCCTTATCCATTGCTTCTGACTTTATACTTTATTGGGAAATATGTTACAGGCCAGTTTGTCACATCAACACAATATACCAGCGAACTAGATCAATCAACATCTTGGAACACTTTGTTATAACCCCTTCACAAAGCCCTAAGCATCACTTCTTCAAAAAGTTTCTAGGAAAATTAGCTCAAAAACATTGTTTTTAGCCCCAATGCACCTTGCATTCTTAGTCACCTGTGCTCAATTCATGTTGCATGCTTGTTCACCAACGTTGGTCAACACATGTTGCTCCATTTTGTAGGTGCACTTATTCTATAAATTTAGGAAAATAAAAAAAATATTTCCAAAGCTTACTCTTCCAGAAGCTTTCAAGATATATTTAACCGTTTACCATGGACATAGAGCTTGAATCCTATCTTGGAGACCTTATCTCTTATCCCTTGAACTCCTCTTCCCCTCTTAAGTGGATCTTAAGCCTAGATTGGTAATTGGATAAGAATTTCCAAACTACCACACTCCTATAAATTGATTACCTCCCGTAAGGTCTGGGTTGGGTTTTGGACATTGATAGTGCCCTTATGTTGCTTCTTTGAGCCTAATAAGTTTGCACATTTATGCATTAGGGTTGATATTGAGGTAGGCTTTGTGGCAAGGAAAGAAAAGTCAACTTGGGGAGACATTTACAATATCAGCTTCTATTTATGGTTGTAAACTCTCTCCTATATTTATCAATAAAAAGAGCATCTTGCTTTTATATATGTGTTATGTTATGTTTGCACTCATTTATTTTAATGCCATGTTGATTCATTAAATATATATTTTAGATTATGCGACGTGGATTTTGTGGATCCTTTGCTTGTTTTAGTCATGTATGTAGGTTCTAATCATAGCACTTGGAGCTAGAGTTGGAGCTTACAAGTAAGGAGGAAAGGAAGGCTTGCTACAAATTCAAGGTAGGCTTCCTTCCTATACTATAATTTATTTAAGGGAAACTTTGTGTTTTTTGTCTTCTATTATTCTAGATCAGTCCATTAGATCTAGGGAATTCACCTTTGTCCACAATCATGAAAATTCTACATAACGAACCCCATGCCATATTCCAAGAGTGAATGTGGGATCTCATGGAATAAACCAAAAAAAACCAACCCAGGGCTTCCAGAGGCCAAACAACGTCAGCCCTCAACAAGTGATTCTACTGCACATTCAAACATCACTAACACCAACCAGATCGATTTCTACACAAGCTATACAAGGCTCCAGAAACTAGTAACTCAACGCATAGTCTTCTAGGGCTCTAAATCATTTTTCCAACCCGACTCTAGGACTAGTAACTCAACCCAGTAAGGGCTCGAGAGTGTTTTTCCAACCTAGGCTCCAAAACTAGTAACTCAACCCAAGTTTTTATAGGGCTTCCAAAGTGTTTGTTCTAAACCAAAACCATAAGGAATTATAAACACCAATCATAAAACAATCAAGTGGGAAAACCAAAAACACCATCATTATCTAGGAAATGGCAAGGCAAGGTTAAAACCACTGTTAATACAAGCAATCCTCTATGCCAATGACAACACATAACTAGAAAACCTCATGCATCTATCATGCATCCATAAATCAGCAAGGAAACCACACATGCAACTAGTTACCTCAATCCAATTGTAGTTTTTGATGCACTTGTTCCCTTGCGCTTTCCAACTTTCCCTTGCCTTCTTTTTCCAATCCAAGTATGCCAAAATGCTCTAATAATTCTTCAAAATTTCTCTAATTGTGTAAGAGTGTGAGAGAATAGAAGAGAGCTCCAAGCTAAAACTGACAAAAAGTTGTGAATTGATCCTCAGAAGCGTTTTTATCATTGAGGCCTCTATTTTCTTGATTTTCCTCTCATTTTCCTTCAATTTTCCTCACATGAAAATCTGTAAACTTTCATCTCCCTTTTCTCATATTTTTCCTTTATTTCTTAAATAAAATGCCAATTATGGCCACATTTCCTTTGCTAATGCCTTTGCCAATTTCCATAGCCATTAATTAATCACCAGTGATCTCCATCACTAGTTTTTTCCCAACATTCATCTTGGAATATGTGTCCCATGACCTTGGTTATTATTTTTATTTACATAGAAAATCAACCAGGGGATTTTACAAATATTGCCAAATTTCAAGTGAGGCATTGAGCTCATGAATGGCAAGAGTCAGGATTGAGATTAATAGGCTATGGGAGTTGTGGGGATTGAATTGTTAAGGTGAATAAGGCTAAATGAGGCCAAGAGTATGCTCTCATATGAAATAATTATTCCGTGAGAAGGGGTCACCTTGTGAATAATGGGGCCCATATTCCATATTTTTCCAACGAGAAAATCAAGACGTTGAGTGATTTTTCTTCCACCACTCCGAGTGAGGTCAAAACCATTGAATTTCGCTTACCAATATGGGGAGGTTAAGCTTAGAGAGTTAAATCCTAGGCACTTATAGGGCTAAATTCCAATAGTAAGAAAGACTATTAATATTCTAAGAAAGGTGATCTATGAGGTGATCTATGAGGTATTAACTAATAAGAAACTATCTCTCACAAATCTCAGGGTATTTGGTTGTGATGCATATGTACATGTTCCAAAGGAAGAAAAAAACTAAGTTGGATAGAAAATTTTAAAGGTACGTCTTTATTAGTTATAAATATGGTTTAAAAGGTTACAATCTTTAGAACCCATGAACAACGAAGGTTGTGTATAATCAAAATGTGGCATTTGGAGAAGTGAATGATATTATGAAACATTAAGTCTTACCAAGGGAGAAAGAACTAGATAGGATAGAGTTTGAACTAAAGTATGATTATTTAAACTCTATAGAAGAATAAGAGAAGAAGAAGAATCACATACTTCAGTTTTAAGGATACCAGTTGGGGAAAGAAGGTAGCTAGAAAGGTATACTCCACCTTATTTCTCTTCAAATATTGCTTGGTTTATTATAGATGATGATCCTAGAACTTTTAGGGAGGTAGTGGATTCATAGGATGGAAAACTTTAGAAGAAGTCCATGGTTTGAATGTAAAAGGAAAAGTGGATAAATAAAAATCTCAATTGGGAGAAAAAGGTTATTCCTAGGTGCAAAGAATTGATTTTGGTGATATTGTTTCTCCTATGGCAATGTTAGCTTATATTAGATTTGTGTTATTTGTTGTTGGTTCTTTTGATTTTGAGGTAGAGAATATGGATGTGAAATTCGTACATAGGGATCTAGAAGAAGAGATCTAAATGAGGTATCCAAAAGGATTTACTATGAAGGGTAAGAAAGAGTTGGTACGTAGGTTGAAAAAGTCCTTGCATGGATTGAAGCAATCACCAAGGATGTGGTATCAAAATTTTGATACACACACAGAATATATATATATATATAATATATATATATATATATATATAATATATATATATATAATATATATATATATATAATATATATATATAATATATATATAGGGACTTGGATTCACAAGGAGCAAAGAAGATCATTTTGTGTAATTTAAATTAGTTGGTGATCATCTTAGTTATTTGGTCTTCTATGTAGATGATATGTTGTTGATTAAAAATGGCATGAAAATCTTTCAGGAAGTGAAAACCTAGTTGTCCTCTAAATTTGACATGAAGGAACTTGGTGCTGCAAATTTTATCTTCGGCATGGAAATTGAAAAAGATTGAGCAAAGAGGAAATTATGGTTGAATTAGACAAAGTATATTGAGACAATATTGAAGAGGTTAATATGAAAGAAAAGTAAATCGGTGAAGGTCCCTATTCATATAGGTGTAAATTCTCTGAAAATAATTGTCCCAAGACACAAGTAGAGGAAGAGGATATGTCTCGTGTTCCATATCCTAGTGCGATTAGAATTTTGATGTATGCAATGGTTTGTACCAGACTGTACATTGCACTTGCCTTGGGAGTATTGAGCAGGTGTATGTCAAAATTTGAGAGGGAGCATTGGAAAATAGGGAAGAGAGATTTCAAGTATATGTGTGGCACTACTAGATATGGATTGTGTTATCAAGGAAGAACGGGACAATAAGATTGGACAAAGTGTTGGATTCATGGACTTGTTTATTCATATTGGGCTAGAGATATGGATCGTAGAAGATATACAAGTGGATATGTGCTTAACCAATTTGGAGGAGCAATCGATTGGATGAGAAAGAGCAATCTGTAGTGCCACTTTCAACTACAAAAATTGAATACATGGAAATCACTCATGTAAACAACAAAGCAGTTTGCTTATTGAGATTTTGTTCAGGTATGTGGTTGTACATCAATATATATGTGGATAGAATGTGACAACCAAAGTGCAATTTTCTTTGTAAAGAACCTTGCTTATCATTTGAAGACAAATCATATTGATCTTCAGTATCACTCTATGAGGGATATGATTGAACACAAGAAGGTGTTGCTAGTACACTTTGAATAATGTTGCAGATGCATTAACAAAATATATGACCACTAAAATGTTTTCTTGGTGTAGAAGGACATCATTACCCTGAAATGTTGATAATGTACACCTGTGGCCCCCTGAATCCAAAGAAAAGAATAAGTGGGAGAATGTTAGGTGTGCTATATTATTTACACGAATTATATACACCACAAAGAAATAGTGATCCTAGTGTTAGAAAATTATATATTACAGATCAATGGAACACATAGAATATTGCAGAAATATAAACACAAAAACACATAAAACCAGAGAGACACAGATATACATGGTTCACCCAGTTTGGACTATGTCCACCCCGAACAACCAGTCCTTCCTTTCTATTATCTAGCAAAATGAAGAGACACAACCTACAGTAGATCCGTTGTAATATCCTCTATTTTCTCTCACAGTCTCACCTCTTAGTTTCTCGCTCAGAGAATACACTTCTATAACATAGCCTCAATACAATGCCCTCATACAAAGAGAGGGGTTGCCTTCTAGGGAAAAAAAACCATAAACTAAACATAAGTTCTACCCTCAGATCATCTGCTTAATGAACGACCCAGATTGAATAGAAATTACTATACTTTTATAAGGCAATTTTACATCTATTTTTAGCTTCGGGGGTGTTGCCCCTGAAACCCCCGCCAGGGGACCACTTGCCCCTGGACCCCCCAGTCGGGGGGGATCAATCCTCCCCAACCCCTGCATGGGGACAAGTCTCCCCACACCCCTCCGCGTGGAGGGGTGTACAAACTTCTTGGGGTATACATCCGGCTGAAACAAACACCTCTAAATAATCATGCTCCACACCCAACAATCTCCCACTTGGAGAATTATTGTAGCAACTCCACCACTACTTCATTTGCTGGACAATGACTCCTCTTTGGACTTGGCTATTTCTCATCTTCATCGCCATCCTTGAAGGCCAATTGAAACTAAGCATATTCTCAGTTTCTCCTTGGTTACAACTTTTGTTAGCATATCTGCAGGATTCTGGCTAGTGTGTATCTTTTCCAGCTTCAACTCTCCATCATCCAACATTGATTCTATGAAATGGTACTTTAGTTGTATGTGTTTAGTCCTAGAATGAAATTTTTAGTTCTTTGCAAGATGAATGGAATTTTGGCTGTCATTGTATAACGTGCCCATATCATGCTCCTTACCCAATTCACCCATAAATCTTTGTAACCAAATCATTTCTTTGCTAGCCTCTGTAGCAGCAACATACTCTGCTTCTATTGTTGAAAGTGCAACAACACTTTGGATTTTTGAAACCCAACTGACAGTTGTTCCATCTACAGTAAATACATATCCTGTAGTGCTCCTCCTGTTATCTCTGTCACCTGCCATATCTGCATCAACATATCCTTGTAGAGAAATATTTGAACCAGTAAAGCATAATGCTTGATTTGTGGTACCTTTCAAATATCTAAGAATCCATTTCACTGCCATCCAATGTTCCCTTCCTAGATTGTTCATGTACCTACTTACAACTACCACTACATGTGCAATATCAGGCCTTGTGCAGACCATTGCATACATTAAGCTTCCAACTACTGATGCATATGGAACTTTAGACATATAATCCATGTCTTCTTGGGTCTTTGGGCACATTTCCTTACTAAGTTTGAAATGGCTAGCAAAAGGTGTACTAACTGGTTTTGCTTTGTGCATTTAAAATCTTTTCAACACCTTTTGTATGTACTCATTCTAAGACAATGTTAATTTGCGATTTTTCCTGTCTCTAGTTATTCTCATACCAAGGATTTGTTTTGTAGCTCCCAAATCCTTCATTGCAAATGAATTTTCCAATCTTTTTTTGAGCACATTTATTTCTTGCATGTTAGACCCTGCAACAAGCATGTCATCTGCATACAATAACAATATAATATAGCTGCCATCATTTTGCCTTTTCAGATAAACACAATGATCAGAGTGACATCTAGTATAACCTTATTCAGACATAAACTTGTCAAATTTTAGATACTATTTCCCTGGAGCTTGTTTTAACCCATACAAGCTCTTCTTCAACCTGCACACTAGTTTCTCCTTCCCTTTTACCTCATATCCTTGTGGTTGTTGCATATATATCTCTTCCTCCAAATCCCCATGGAGAAAGGTTGTCTTTACATCTAACTGCTCAAGATGCAAATCTTCAACTGCTACTAGACTCAAAATATTTTTTATTGAATTCATTTTAACAATAGGAGAAAATATTTCATCAAAATCAATACCTTTCTTTTGTGCAAACCCCTTCACCACAATTCTAGCCTTGTACCTCTATTTTCCTCCATCTTCTTCCTTCAGCCTATAAACCCATTTATTCTGAAACATAGTTTTACATGCAGGCAACCTGACTAAGTCCCAAGTCTGGTTATGCATTAAGGAGTCCATCTCTTCTTCCATGGCTATCTCCCACTTCTTCCTGCTTTCAACCTTCATTTCTTCTTCATAACATTCGGGTTCACCAGAATCAGTCAACAATAAATAATATAATGAAGAAGAGTATCATTTAGGAGGTATACTTATCCTGGTAGATCTTCTAACACCACTTTCAGGTGTTTGGGGTGCATGTTGCTGTTGTGGTGGTTACTGTTGTTGTGGTTGTTGTTGTTGTGGTTGTTGATTATTATTATTTTCAGGCACCTTTACTTTTTAAGTGATCTCATCAAGAACTGTGTATTCCTTGTTTTCTTTTTCCTATTTCCTTTCCTGCAACTGATTCTTATACAAGACCTTTTCATTGAATATTACATCTCTTCTCCTAATGATTTTTTGATTTTCATAATGATATAAGTGATAACCAAAATCATTAACACCGTATCCAATAAAGGTACATTTCTTTGAGTTTGCCTCAAGCTTTGTTCTATTTTCTTTATTAATATGGACAAAGGCCTCAAAACCAAAAGGCTTTAAAAAAGAGTAGTTTACCTTTTTACCTATCCATGCTTGCTCTGGAACACCACCATCCAAGGAACTTGAAGGCCCTCTATTTATTAGATAAACAACAGTATCTACAGCGTCTGCCCAAAATAGTAAAGGCAATCCTGCATGCAATCTCATGCACCTTGAACACTCCATGATTGTTCTATTCATCCTTTCTGACACGCCATTTTCTTATGGTGTTCTTGGAACTTTCTTCTCCCTATGACTTCCATGCTCTGAACAATACCTATCAAACTCTTTGCTGCAATATTCACCTCCATTGGCTGATCTGAGACAGTTCAATTTCTTTTCTATCTCAATCTCAACCAAAGCTTTCCATTTCTTGAAAGTATCAAATACATCAGATTTATTCTTAATACAATAAATCCAAGTTTTTCTAGTTGTGCCATCAATAAAAGTAACATAATAACGAGAGCTATCGAGAGATGATACATGAGCCGGTCCCCATACATATGTATGCACAAGCTCTAATTCTTCGCTCTTCTTTTCTTTCCCAACTCTGAGAAATCTGACTCTCTTCTATTTTCCATAAATGCAATTCTCATAGAAGTCCAAATCAACATTCTTAAAACCCAACAACAAATTCCTTGAGTGAAGAACCTTCATCCCCTTCTCATTCATGTGTTCGAGCCTATAATGCCATAATGCTGCATCTACTCGTTTGGAAGTTAAAGCATTAACATAGTTTGAAATACCATTGCATAAATACAATGTACCAACCTTTTCACCTTTTGCTATTACCAGGGCTCCTTTGGTGACCTTCCAAGCTTTATTTATGAAAGTTGTCACACAATCTTCACCACCTAACTGCCCTGTTGAAATCAAATTTTTCTTCAGATTTGGAACATGCCTTACCTCCTTTAGTAGCCATTGGTTTTCATTCTGCTATTTTACAAGAACCTTACACATTCCAACAATTTTATAGGGTTTATCATCACCCAAATGAACTTGTCCAAAATCTCCTTGAACATAGTCATGAAAGTATTTCTTATCAGGTGTGGCATGGAATGAGGCCCCTGAATCTACCACCCAGAAATCAATAATATTTTTGAAATAAAGAATCAAAGCATCTTGTAACACCTCACCTGTCACATTTTCTTCATGATTATTTTCTTGTTGTGCAACTCCTTCTTTTCCCTTTTGAGATCTACAGTCTTTCTTTAGGTGTCCTTTCTTTCCGCATTTCCAGCATACTATCCCCGATCTGGACTTGGATATGCCTTTCCTTGATTTACTGTGATATCCTGAGCTCTTTGCTCTTTCCATTTTTCTTCCCCTAGACTCTGCACTTAAAGTATTACCCGATGTCTCACTGGAGTTTTTCGGTTGCATTTCCTCGCTAAGGATAGCACCGACAACATCATCAAACGTTAAAGTACTAGATCCAGAAACAAAGTTACTAATGGCCATTACTAAACCATTCCAACTTTCTGGCAATGAGTACAAGAATAACAAAGCTCTACCTTCATCATCAAAGTTTACCCCTACAGAACTTAATTGACTTGTAACAGTATTACAATCATTTAATTGGTCTGCAATAGATCCACCTTCCAACATCTTCATATTAAATAACTATTTCATAAGAAATACCTTGTTTGAGGCCGATGGTTTTTCATATAGTTTTGCCAACACATTAATCAAACCCTCTGTCATTGTTTCCTTCAAAATGTTTAAGGCAACCAACGCTACGAGGCACAATCGTACTATTCCGAGTGCCTTTCTATCGAGAAGGTTCCATTCTTCATCTGTCATATCCTTCGGCATCTTTGTTTTTCCACCCAATGGTAGGTACAGATCTTTTTGAGACATATAATCTTCCATCTGCATCTTCCACAGTGAGAAGTTTTGGCCATTAAATTTCTCGACCCTAAACTTACCATCTTCCTCCATTTCTCCCACTCGAATGAGGAACCCTTCTTTCCTGTGAGTTTATCAACCAAATAGACCTTCGGCTCTGATACCCGTTGTTAGAAAATTATATATTACAAAGCAATGGAACACATATAATATTGCATAAATATAAACAAAAAAATGCATAAAACAAGAGAGACACAGATATACGTGGTTCACCCAGTTTGGGCTACATCCACCCCGAATAGCCAATCCTTCCTTTCTATTATCTAGCAAAAAGAAGAGACACAACCGACAGTAGATCCATTGTAATATCCTCTGTTTTCTCTCACAGTCTCACCTCTCAGTTTCTCACTCGAAGAATACACATCCATAACATAGCCTCAATACAATTCCCTCATACAAAGAGAGGGGTTTCCTTCTAGGGAAGAAAACCCTAAACTAAACATAAGTTCTACCGTCATATCGTCCACCTAATGAACGGCCCAGATTGACTAGAAATTACTATACTTTTACAAGGCAATTTTACATCTATTTTTAGCTTCAAGGGCTCTACCCCCGAAACCCCCGTTGGGGGACCGCTGGCCCTTGAACCCCGTAGAACCCCCGTTGGGGGACCGCCGGCCCTCGAACCCCGTAGAACCCCCGTGTGGGGGACAAGTCCCCCCCGCGTGGAGGGGTCTAAAAACTTCCTGGGGTATACATCTAGCTAAAACAAGGACCTCTAAATAATCATGCTCCACACCCAACACCTAGGGTGGCTTGTTCAACCCCGCTAGTTCGAGGGTATGCAAGGGGCGGGAGCCCCCCTACATGCGGTTCGGCATAACACCTCGAAAGAAATTTTTCGAGTTGTTTTTTGGATCTGTTTTTGGCAGTTTTCAGCCCAAGGTTTTTTAGTTTCATTTATGGAACTATGGTTGGTTTGGTAATTCATATGCAAAAAGATATATATTGTATTGTAATATATTGTAGATAAGAGATAATGAAAAAAAAGCTTGCTAGTGTTCTCAGATTTGGATTTCAAGGATTAAATATCTATGTAAATGTGTGTTTTCCATTTTATCTTTTCTATTTTATTAAAAATATATTTTCAATGATTAATTATGCACGGTTAAAACTTACAAGTGTAACTATAAAAAGGGAATGTATTAGAAACCTTTGAGTAACAACAACTTGAGTTGGATTATGACTTTAACCTTGTTGATTAGGGAGGTCAGTGAATAAGCCTTTAATCTAGTCAAGGGCCTTAAATAATATTTTCATTTGAGATTAGTGGAGGGATCCCTTTTATGTTGTGTTAACCCTATGTGACCATTTTTTAACGTATTAATAACCCCTAACTCAACACTTGAAGTATGGAACCTTGAATCCTATATTTAAATGAGAAAGTGATAATGTAGCTTTAGAACTTGAGCTAATATGAATTATTGGAATGAAAACTCTGATTGCCATAGTTTTTCTAAAATGGTTGCAACATGATATGGAATGAATTTTGTAGTGCATTGATGTTTCCTTCAATTTTCTTATTATGCAACTAAACATGAAAATTATTGACTATGTGATAGTGTTGAAACTAATTTAGTAATTTTTGCAAATGATATATTGAAAGGATGTTATGCCAAAGAAGCTAACATTGTTTCAATGAGTGTGAAAACATATTGTAGGTAGAATATGTTGAGAATGACATGGGATGTAAATCCATGAAAAATTCTAAAAATATTATTTCTTGCAAAGATTCCAACATTATGAAAAGAGTTTCCCAGTTGTGAGACTTGACCTCTATGTGACGCAAGTTTGGAAAATATTTTTGTTATTATATTGAAAATCTCATGATAAATATCATGGGGCTTATATGCATGTGATACAGTTGGGACTATGTATCTATCTGAGTAGGATAGATGATGACTAAAAAAAAGAGTGGCATAGTAAAAGACTAGGAAGTATTCCATGTAATTCCTCAGAGGGATATTGGTGAATTTCCTCATTGGGACAGCAGAAGGATGTAAAGCAGAGAGCCAAGGAAAAAGGCCACTGAAGTGATATTGGACCCAAAGACAAGAGGATCTTGATCAAGTAGATAAAATAAGGAATGGGATGGCCTAGACACTGAAATGGTGAGTAATTACCTAGAAGGGGAGACTTTTCACACACTCATTGAATTGGGAGTGTGAATGAGTATGTATAATTGCAAGAAGTGAGATAAACTTGTTAGTTGTGAATATTAATCAAGAATTGAAGGATAAACCTACAAATAAGTATTATGGTTAAAAAAATATTTTTATCTAGATTTGTGAGAATTTAGGAAAATTCTTATGCCTAAAAAAAATTTAATATAGTTGTTCATTGATAAGTCTTGTATGAATTTCAAAGATCTAAAAGTTACCAAAACCATGAAGCATAATTCCATTACTGAAGGAGTGGAAAGAATCAATAATATGAAGAACGATTTTTCTACAAAGAAGCAAGGAAGTTGATGTACTGTTGTAGTGGCTACAACCACCCTCCAAAATTTTGCCTTAGCTTCGTTTTGGAGCCTCCCTACCAACCTTTCATAGCAGCATGTCTTGCTTCGTCAAGTACACAAGCTTCAGTGTTTTTCTTGCAGAAAGGCAACCTGCCTATCAGAGCTTGATGCACCCCTCTCACATGTTGCTTCTCTGGACTTGGTCCAACTGTAGGCTTAGAAACTCCCTCAAGAAATTACACAATTTTGGAGGGAAACCAGCCTTCCCTTCGGAAATTGCACCATTCTGTCAATTAGGCTTCATCCAGAAAATTGTGGAATTCCTCCCAGCAAGGCTGCTCAGCCCAGGAATTGTGCAATCCTGGGCAACAGTCAACTACCCTGCCCAAAAATTGCACAAATATCTTGGGCATCAGGCCTAGCTCCCTTCCAGAAATGTGCATTTTCTCCCAGCAGTTGACCGGTTACCTCCGAGACCGAGCAAAACCAATTTGCATGCATGGGATGCTTCTCCCAAGGCAACATGCAAAGGCATCCCTTGATTCAGGGCTCTATTTTTAGCAGCTGGATGTTGCATGCAAGGATCATCTTGGGAACACCCCACCAAGTGTCGCTCTTCCTAGATTTGTGGCATGCCCGTCACATCTTCGATTTTATCAAGAATCATGAACCAGACATTGCAGAGCTCATTCCTAACATCAACCTTGCAGCACTGACATCCCACATCACATCCAAGAGCCGTCAACACATTCAGCTCAGCTATTTTTGGGTAAGATCGCTTCCCATGTCTGGCACTTTTTGTGCTTTGCTTCGTATGAATTTTGTCTACTTGATTTCAGTGAGCGCTTGCTGTTGCTTTCATACATGCTTACATGCACTAGCACTGTTTTAGTTTTTGTTAACATCTCACTGCTATCGCATGCATGAAATTGTTTTTCATGAACGATCGCTGATTTGTTGACTTGCCTCACCTACATGCATGCTGTTCCATTTTCTAAATCTATCACTTACCATTTTTATGTAGGATCCTTCACCTATGCTTACACTCAGTATCACCATGCATTCGCATTCACGTTCACTTTCAATTGCCTGTCGGCGAGTCTGGGCAACCTTGGCTCGGACTCTGCCTCACCAAGATAGTATTTTGCAATCCTGAGAGGGAAGGTTTTGTCTTCCTCTCAGGAAATGTGCATTTCTACCCAATGATTGTCCTCTAGTCTTACATTGCACAATTCTAAGGGAGAGTAACTACTTGGAAAATTGCGCAATGCAGTCACTGAGCCTGCGACCATTGCTAGTTGAGATTGTGCATTGTGAAATCCCAGTAGTCAGCAGTCAGACTAGATTGTGCATTATGTAGTTCCAGTAATCAATCAGCCTCCCAGTAGCCCAGACTGTGCCTTATGTAGTCTTGGTAGTCATTCTCTGGACCTCCTAGTGGAAATTGTGCAACCTTCATGATCAGTCACACAATTATGTTGCAAGTTAACTCTCAAGTTCATTTTGGTTTTTGACTGACGAATTTATTTCCATGAGTGTTGCCATGTCTCCAGGCATCGCAGATGTTTATTTGCCTCTCATCAGTACAGGTACAATGGTTTCCAAGAGAGCAGAGTCAAAGACACCGTTCATAGCACACTTGGGGATGTAGTCAATCAAGTGTCTATGGACTTTCCTACCCACGAAGACATAAAGTTTTTCATAGACAAGGACATCAAGATATGACGGTAAGAGCATCACAGTGAGCAACATCATGAAAAGTAGCTGAAGGCAACATACCGGATGCAACGAATGCAAGAGGAAGGTTGTTGACAATAGGGGAGCAAAATAAAGTTGCAAGCTCAAGCAGATCCACTTGTGGTGAAAGAAACTTTGGAGACTCGGGATATGAGGTGACAGCATGACATGAAGATCACATGAAGGAAGATAATGGAATAGAGAAGGAGTTGCATGTGCTCAAGCAGCAACTCAAGGAAGAACAGGTATTGCAGTGGGTACAACATGCACTCACAGATGAAACTGTGCCCATACAAGTTAAACATACATCCCAGCAGCTGGAACAGAGTAGACATGGTGAGCAAGGTTGTTGATCACATGCAAGGTAATTCAGCAACATGCATGTCATTGTGCACATGCATGCGATCCCACCCATTCAGCACACTCACTAAGGCAAAGACAAGAAGCATGTTCAACTAGAGCTGAACATGTAGTTAACAATTGATGCACATGACCACTAGCACACACTGGAAGATCAACATGGATACTATGCATCAGTGTGTTTTTGGTTCAGCTGCACCCAAGAAAACCATGCGAATGTTAGCAGACAAGATAGATGGAGGATCCACACCAATGCACCTCGATGCAACGAAGGCAAGAGTTCGCTTCATTAAGATGTCACCAGGAGTTACAGATCCATTTGGGCACATCAATCCCAACCTACAAATCAGTACTATTAGGGCCCATCAAACCGTAATTCAGTTGTTACATGCCCTAAAGAAGTCAACCATCAGAATGCCTAGCTTCGCAAGAAGTTTCATGATTAAAATCATCTAGAAACTACCTCCAAGAATATCAGCGCAGGTTGGCCTTCATTAGGGTGTGCTTCAATGTAGACCATAGACCGATAGGGTGCTATGCAGTGCACTTCAGCCCTCTTTGGCCTGCGTTGGGCGAATTTGAGTGAAATTTGCATCAGGATTTGGGAATATTCTTATCCATTGGATGCATATAGAAGATTCCCAAGTTTATATACTCCTTTGAGCTCATATTTGGATGAGGAAGAGAGTTAAGGAACATCAATCCCTTTATCCCTTCCTCCATGGAACTAAATCCTAAGTTTGGGAGGGCATTCATTATTACCATTTATGGCATAACTTCCTTCATTCACCTATAAAAAGACCACTCGTCTAAGTGATCAGGGGCAGGAAACCATTGAATTATAGGGAGATGTTGTTAGTATGAGACTTGAGTTGATTTCAAGTATTGTAATGATGTCAAAATGTCTTGCTTGTTATGAGGAGAGGATGAGATTGAACTAGAGGAGTGATGCTGAATCGAGCAAATTGGGTTGTAACTCTTCCTTTTACTAATAAAGTGTTCAAACATTTTTCCATATGCTTGTGTTATTCACTTATGCTTTCATATGTGTATCATATACTTGATTCCATGCTATGTTTAGTCAATAGATCATTATCATATGCTTTGATCAGTTTTTATCTTCTGTCTGTGTGCAGGTACTCTTCAAGCGAATTAAGTACAGAGAGGAGTGATAGAATTGACCAAGGGAGATAAGGAGTAAGCAAAAGCTACAAGTAGGATTCTTTACCTCTTATTTAATCTAATGATCATACAAAAAGTAGAGAATGCTTTGCATTGTTGTTCTAGACTTAGCTACTAGTCTAGGGGTTTAAGTGCTTATCTGTAGACACTAAAACCTCCCAAAACAAATTGGCGACTCCACTGGGGAAGAATCATCTTTCCTAGTAGGTAATCCACCTCCTTAGACACCTTGACATACTTTACTTGTTGTAATTCAACCTTTTGCATTGAAGTTTTGTCAAAATTTTAGGTTAGATGACTCTTGAGTGGCCTCACAGTAATCATTGCATGCTAGCCTTAGAGACAATGTGCTGCAATGCACCCTCTAGTTAGAGATAGTGCATTGCAGTGCAATTACTCCCTCTTTGGCCTACACTGATCTTCCTAGGGTCAAATTCCCACCCTTGGAATTAATTTTTTTTCCAAAATTCTTCTAATTGCTTGTTTATTGATTGTAAAAGGATGTCATGTCTCAGAAAGTAGGTTTTCATCTCCTTAGCTGGCCCTACTTAGACTAGGACTAATAAATGTTTCTTATGTATTTACTTTTTCATTTTCAATCTATAGTCAAAAGTTAGTTTTTGGTTGATTGATCTTTGTTGAAAGAAAGTGTCGTAAAATCGTCTTTTCTTTCGAAAGTTGAATTTTTGTAAAGTCCTCATTCATGAAAGATCGATTGATTGATGTGTGCATATGTTTAGTCTTTTCGTTGAAAGTATCGTAATTCCTTATTTCTTTGAAAACGAAAGTGTTGTAAAGTCTTCCTTTCCTTGAAAAGAAATTGTCGCAAAATCATCATTTTTATGAAAAGAGTTTATTGATCAATTGTGCATTAGTTTTCCTTTTTGTTCATTCACATTAAGGGAAATTGAAAAGAAATACATGCATTGTGCAAATTAAAGTTTGTGAATGCTTGATAGGAATAGCTAGGGAAATTGCATTAGATATGCTCTTTGCTTTTTGTCAAAGATCTGATTGATCTATCCCTTACAAGCTAAGGTTTTTATCATTCAAACCAAATAAAAAGTTTGTTTATCATATTAGTTGCATTTTAGGAATTGGAAATATACATCACGTGATGAAACTTGAAAGGAAAATTCTAAAGAAGATTAACTTAAAATTTATCTGAATTTACCTAATGGAGCATTGTCACCTAACGAAAAACATTTAGAGGTCTAGGGTAGAGATGTGTTTTGGCGTCATAAAACAAAGCAGTTGTCGCTAACTTGTCTGTAATACATCCAAGTGTGATACCTCATTCCACGTACGTGAGTATATCGTAGCTCATCCACGTACCTTTGGGTATATAGGATGGTGTTACAATATGTAAAGTATATGGGAATGCTCTCACTGTGTGGTTTTGCATTAGACAGTGCTTATATGGATTTTGCCTCCACGTACTTTTGGGTATATATGGGAGGAAAACTCTAGGTTTCTATCCATCCTTAGGTAACCAAGTCAACTGTCTTGTACACTCTGATACACTGAACATAACATTCAGGGAGATTGCCTACTCGTACCTCTTGGTTCGCTAGGAGGTATTCTGGAATTCACAGTTGCTTGGTAAACCTTTTGCCTAGATTATCCCTCTTTTGTTTTTGTTATGTTACTTTGATTAAAATAAATTAATTGACCATGGATAACATCCTCCACGCTCACTCCTTAGTTGATCTTAGGTTGAAGCATATGGTGACAAATTTGGAGTCCACCGATCAAGGAATTCCTTTTGATGGGAATCCTAGTCCTTTTCCTCCTTTAGGAAATATTGGTGCTCCTTTTATGCCTACATTGTCCCTTCCAGGATTTACCATTGGCTTGCCAGTATGGTTGTTTTCAAACTCCTTGGTTCAAAATGTCATGATTTCTCCACAATCGAGTACACCTCCAACTGGACAAAATCAACCTCCAGTTGATCCTAAGGTTGACCCTTTGCCTTCTTCCTTGGTTTTTTATTCCTCCCCTTCTTCCTCTTCGCCTGGTGAAAGTATTGATACTAGTAACCATGTGGCTAAGAAGAAGAAGAAAGGGAAGAAGAAGCAAATTTGGCAGAGGGACAACCAAGAAACCATTGCTTTAAATGCAACATCTGATTCGAAACCGTCCGTCAAGCCTCACAAAGTTCGATATCCATGCAAACTTTGTGTAGGAGACCATCTTCCTCGAAATTTTCCTGATATTCCTCAGATCTTAGAAGAATGGTCCTCCCGTTCACATTATCCTATGTCATCAACTTCTAGAGATCATGTTGGTGACACACCATCAACTAGTGGTAGTAAAGTTCATGGGAAAAGGGGCAAAGTTAAGTTTCCATGTAGGTTATGTGAAGGGAATCATCCCATTCACCTTTGTCCCTATCTAGATGAAGCCAAAAAAGTGTTGGATGACCATCTTGCTTCACTGCAGCGACTTCCATCTAGTTACAAGAGACTATCCCTTCATCCTCCATTAGTTGATGATTTGACTGACAAAAATCAACCATCAGTCAAAACCACTCTCTCTGAAAGTGAATCCTATGAATCTATACTTGACCCAAATCAACAGGTCGAGGTAATAGTTCACTCGATTTCACCTTCAGTAAATTTTACCCTTCCCAAAGAGAGTGAATATGATACCACTCAAGTTCTTTTTATTTCTTCAGATTCTAATGAGCTTGGGGGCAGTCCTCCTGTTCCATCAAGACAGGAGGAAAATCCTCTAGTTCTCATAACTCAAGGGGTTAATTCTTCCATTTCTACAGTACCCCCTTGTTATACAGGAATAGTGTCCACACGGATGCTGCTATTCCCACTAAGATGTGTGGCTATCTTAGAAACAAACAATCAAAGTCTACTGTTGATTCCTTTTATGAAAATAGATGAGAGGAGGACCAAGAGGGCCAACCTGAGTCTTGCACTCGATTCCCTCTCCTTCTTGATAGAGTTTTGCTGCTCACTCTTTGTCTGCTCAGCTTCAAAAGGGACCTATAGAATCAAAACAACATACTACTATGCAAGAAACAAGGATCTGAATTCACAAATAATGTAGGATCAGATGTACATTAACCATATACAAGCACATATAAACAAATACACCAGGATATGGAAGGAAAAAAGAATAGCTTTATACAGATAAAGGTAGCAAGAGGATTACAACTATGAGCAGCTCTGACCCAGCATCATCCTCCAGCTAAGAAGCCCTTCTTTCACCTCAAGCAAAGCAAAATCACCCAACACTGTGAATTTACACAAGAATACTGACATCACTTCTCTATAGATTACAAAATTCTAGCCTCTGGATCTCTGTGATGAGGGATCCATATATAGATGATTACAGAGAGGTGAGTCATCTTTTGGGATCTTGATTAGTGTCTTCTCTCTGATAGTTCTTGCTTCCACTTGGGAATGAAGATCTCTTACTCATCCTTGGTCGAAAATGGAGTGGCAAGTGTCAGAGGGGAAGCTTCTGGAAGATTCCATGATCTTCCACCTTGCATTTTGGTCCCTGCCATTTGTCCGTTCCCAACCATCGCACCCTACAGAGGAGAAAAATAGTATGCATCACACCCTGTACATTGGGAAGGTGATATGCATCGCACCCCCTACATGGAGCTTTCAGTATGGTCCAGTTTTGACCATTTATGAGCAGTTTTCAGTGGAGAAATTCTAGGAGATGATGTAATCAGTTGACCTTGTTCCTTTAGGAAGTTAAGCAACCCTTTTAGGGACTTAAGAGCCCTCAGTTTATGGACATTTTTTATTGGGGTTGAAGTGTCCAAAAATTTCTATAACACTTTCCCCCTAAAGAATGAGGTCGTTAATCGTTTTTTATGTCGGGTGAAATGCTTTACTATGAGGATCTGAAGTTTTTCTGAGCTGGGAGGTGACTTGTAATAAGATACAATACAATACATTATATGACAACATTTTTTCATGATCTAGCTGAGGCAGGCATTCCCATGCTCAGCTTCATAAACTCATTTTCATGTACATAGGATAGACGATCGTCTATGTGATAGACTGATGATATGGACACATCATCCTTTGATTTGGATGATCATCTGTTCGGCAATAATGTACACTAGATGTTTTTATATTCCTGAATATATCACAGCCCGTATGGATGAAACTAGATCCGAGGTCTTCAAACTCAGCCAATCTTCACTCGGAGTACAAGTCGATCCATGTGAAAAATGTTTTTGGAGTCGAACATGGAAAGACATCGCCTGATTACTAGCCAATGATGTAAGCTGTTAACAAGCGTGAGAGGAATCACCAATAATGACAATGACCCTCAAGGTACTACAGTATAATTCATGCGGTGTGAAAAAGGACTTGACATCAAACACCACGTAAAATATCTTAGTCGAAGGCCATTGATGTAAACCTGTCGCCGAAAGTGAGAAACTTGCCATTGAGGCATGCAAGCTCAAAGTATTGAAAGGGTTGTTCCTAAGTCAACTTCTTGGATAATGAGCTGATGTCGACAAGAAGCAACCCATCGCAGGAGGGCCTTAATGAATCCCACATCAACGACACGGAATGAAGTAAATGATTTTGGAGGTGAAAACAAACTGACGATATGAGGGTTCAGGGTGGCGGTCATGAAGGAATGAAGCATGAATGAATTGGAGTGGGTGAGACTCAGGTGAATTGTCTGAATGAATTCTCTTGAACATATTGGCGACACTAACGATGGATTGGTAGCGTTAAACCCAGAGATGGATGGTGTGAACCAATGGTGAGGACCAGTGGACGGAACAACCCAACCCGGCATGGATGCGGAAGGAAAGTGTCATGTTCAAGAGCGACTTGCTACCAATAAAGTTTCTTCTTGTTTTCTTCACAATTTTCCCTAGTCATTGTTGACGAGTACCTCTTTATTTTTGTCAAGCTTGAGGAGGATAACATATGCTTGTTCTATAATCCTCCCTTCGGGCGAACCTGTCGCTATATTTTAGCAACCCTAGCGACAGTGAAACTCATTCTCATCCTGTTGGATGAGTTTGTCGCTATTTAGTTTAACGAGTTTAACGACAAAGATAACTTGGTCTCTTTCAATTTTAGAGAGTCTAAAAGAAACAGAAAGAAGACTCCGAAGATTCTTTTTCGTTGTATAATCCCTTAAGTCCGAAAAAGCATAAAATAATACAAAAGAGATGAATTTTTGATAGTTTTAACGAGCCGAACAAGACAAGCGCTCTATATTTTTGTGTAATAATCCCTCAGGTCCAAAAAGATTAAAATCTAGAGGAGGGATAGCACTTCGATCCTTTTAACGAGCCGGAGAGGCCAATCGCTTGGTAATCTTTTCATATTTTTTACAAGTCAGGATGAAAAAGAGCTTACAGAAGACTCGTCTTCGAGGAACGAGTGATGTTTCGGGTAGCAGCTGATTCCAGTTAAGGGGTTTTGGCAAATTTTTTCCAATCACGGCAGTGTTACAAGGATGGCTAGCAGAATCACTCTTTGCAGATGTTCCTCGAAGGGGTAAACAATCATATGGGGGTGAATGATTGGCTAAAAAAAGAGCGGAGGTGATGGTGAGAACACGACCAAGGTTCAAAAGTTGGCGATAAGACATTCACAATGGTTATTTACCCGTTCAATTTTTAATGAGCTTAAACGCGGGGAGAAACACTTGCGCATGACTTATGTTTATTTTTTAATGAGCATGAACTATGTGCTAAAACTGCTCATGGAGAGTTTATTTTTTAACAAGCTTGAACTCTGCGACAACATTGCTCGCCAGTCGTATGATAAAAATGTCTCATTTCGAGATGCTATTTTGAAGTGGCTTACATCTCTAAAGCTTTGCCACAAATCCTTTCTTTATGCAAGTTAGGAAACGACTAACCTTACGGGTTTAAAGGGTTAAAGGTCCTACAAATTTAAAAAATAAATAGCCGCTCTTCACTTGCATGCGGAAAGGTTTGCATGCCCCTAGGTATAGTGGAGCAGAGTTTCCAAGTTACCCCTCAATTTGCAGACAAAACATTTGTTTTATTGGGAAAGGGCTACCTTCTAACGGAGGTATCTTATCCCAGTCTGTTCCCATTTTCCTGTGAGGACGGGTTTACCAGACTAGTCATATATCCCTCACCGAAACCTACCCTATACCCAGAGTTTTCCTGCCGAAGCAGACCAGGGTGCATGCCCCCTGGGTTTCAGTCACATCTTCCTGAATCACTCACGCTCATCAGGTGGACGGACTGGAGACCGATGAGACATTTCTTGCATGAAAATACCATTCAGAGATGGCATTTGACTATTTGTGATGTGTGAACTGGGGAATGACATTTGGTCTACGAGCTTGACCATTCTGCCTTCGTGCGAAAAACAAATTACTCTAAAGAGTGAGGGGACGACAGCTCCCATGCAATAAATATAGTCGCGTCCAAGGAGTAGATTGTAATATAAAAGTCCTTGAACTACCATAACATTCATGTGAACAGTTTTCCTTCTCAAAGTAATGGGCACATTTGGAAGGATCCCTAAAGGTCGACTGGTTCCTTTGTCGAAGCTTGTCAGATTTCTCATTTCAGGCAAAAGCGGTGGCGAGCCAAGCGCTTTCCAAGTAGTTGAGGAAAGGATACTCACAGAAGCCCCTTCATCGATGATGGTACCAACCATGACCATTCTGTAAGCTTGTACAATAATTCTAAATGGTACACTGGCTGG
>APFE030459432.1:0-15424 GCA_000404065.3 Pinus taeda | reverse complement strand
CGAGCCAGCGCTTTCCAAGTGTTGAGGAAAGGATACTCACAGAAGCCCTTCATCGATGATGGGTACCAACCATGACCATTCTGTAAGCTTGTACAATAATTCTAAATGGTACACTGGCTGGTAAACGGGGTCTGCCTAGTAGGTTCCAGTCGAAGGAAACCATTAGGTTGCTTGGTGGTGGGACCGAATAGACGGCTGGGTAGGACTCTGATGAACTTCCTTCCTGTGGTAGAGGAACGGGAGGACTACCCCCAAGCTCATCGAAGTCGGTGTTGATGAAAAGAATTTGAACGGTGTCGTTCTCTTTCTCTTCAGTGACAATATCGTTCGAGGATGAACATTCTGAAGGCAATACCAGGTCAACTTCCGTATCGACCCTTTGACTTTCGTCTGGTATGGATTCTGAAGGTTCATTTTCAACGATAGGTGCTTCGGCTGACCACAAGGATGGGCTAGCCGGATTTTCAACCAGTGGAGGACTCGGCAAGAGTTTTTGATATCCAGGAGGAAGTTGTAACGGTGAAACCGTATGATTATCTAAAACTCTTTTAGCCTCTTCAAGGAAGGGACAACGGTGGACAGCGTGATCGCCTTCACACAACTTACAAGGAATTCTAGGATTCCTTCTTTTTCCATGTGCTTCACTTTCACTGGTCGACAGTGAGCATTCAACATGATCACCAGAGGTTGATGCTACCGGGTGGTGCAAACGAGTAGACCAGTCCCTTAAGATCTGAGGGATGCAGGGACAATCTCGGTGATAGTGGTTTCCATTACAAATGACGCAAGGAGATTTAGGTTTTGACTCTGCAATGTGTGGATTTTCGCTAGATGATACTTGGTTGTTCCCTTTCGATTTTTTCTTCTTTTCCCTTTTCTCTTTCTGCTTCTTCTTCTTCTTAGTTACTTGAATTTTAGCTTTATCGGCTTTATCAAGCGAAGAGGGAGGAGGAGAAGGAGAATCAGATGAAGTAGAAGGTTGGGAAGCAACTCTAGTGTCGTCTAGTTGCTGGTTAGACTATTCAGGAATTGTGGGATTCTGAATGATAGAGGTAGAGAAGAGCCAGACTGGCAAACCAATTGTCAATCCTGGAAGTGACAAAGTGGCCATATGGGGTGGACCAACATCTCCCCAAGATAGGAAGGGACCAGGATTTCCTTCACGGGGAAATCCTTGGTTGGTAGACTTTATTTTCTCAACTTGAAGATCAACGGGGGAATTTGTGATGTTATTCCGATTTAAAATAATTTTTTAGACGCTTGGACACAACTTGTTTTTTCAATTTTGAAGAGTCGAGAAAAAACAAAAGATGACTCTAGTCGCCTTCAATTTTTATTGAGCTTGAAGTGACAAGCGCTCAGAGGACCTTTTCTATTAAGGAGTCTGAAAAGGAGCAAAATGGACTTCTCTAGAGATCTAGGCAGAGAGGATTACCAAACCAATCGTAAAGCTGCAGAATACTTTTTACGGTATGACAATCAGTCTTCCCGAATGCTGTGTTTGGTGCATTACGATCGATAGGGCAGCAGACATGGCTTCCTAAGGATAAAGGATGCAGCCTATAGTGGTCTCCCAATATATACGTGACAGTACGTGGGAGCACAAGTCCGTATTGGCACTTATCGTCTCAAAGTGGAGGAATCACCCAACCAGCACTGAAAGCAACAGTTACCAGGCTTTACGACGCCGGAATACGTCTCTAGCCTAGACCTCTAGATGTTGCGTTAAGTTCCATAGCGTTGTTAGATTCATTGAGATTTATTTTAAGTTGTTCTTGCTTAGTGGTTTGCCTTTCAGGTTCACCACGTGATGTATGTAAAATTCCTAAATGCAGTCTAAGATGATAAATAGACATTTTATCTTCTTTCAGCAATGAAAATCCTAGCTACTAAGGGGAAGAAAGTCAAGCATCTTTTCTTCACAGAGCACAGAGCACACGGTAATATGCATAGTCCTAAATCAAGCCAAACATTCAAGATGCAAATGCACATGCATGTATTGGTTTTCAGTTCCCTTAATGTGTAAATGACACTAAGAAAACTATGTGCAAAATTGAAATACTTTTAAAGTGACTGTACTCAACAAAATTCTTTTTCAAAACGAAGTGAAAACGAGAGAGACACTTTGCAATTTTGAAATGGAAATTGCTCTTCGACACTTTAAAACTAGTAAATCAAGTATTATGCAATGATAACCGTATAATCAACTATCTAAAACAATGTGATTACTTTCTAAAATTGAAAATGATAGCTATGACACTTTCAGATCTAGAGGCGACAGTTTGACTAAGTTATTTTTTGCAAAAGAGAACTAAAACGACGCACAATACATAAAAAACGTTTATAGTTCTTTTCACTAAGGAGGTGGAATAATGCAAGAGAAGGGAGTATTCACAGAAGCACACTGATTACAGACAGCAAAAACTCTTGAATAAGACTGAAAACAGTGAGAAAAATCCATAGTCGGAGGGTAAAATCAGTCCTCCCTGACCATCGCACCTGTTACACAGTGAACTCAGTATGCAGCGAAGTTACTCCATTCGGGAAGTGCAAGGCATACAGGCTGCCTTGAAGGTAGGGTGCGATGGTTACTGTGCGAGACTCTGAACGAGACTTCACTCACAGTTTGCAGTTTAGTTAAGGTGTTTAAGCTGAATAAGTACAGATTAATGTATGTAAAAACACAGGGGTGATTTAAGAGGTTACTGAAGCCACTACTTAGGGCAATTAGATTGCTTGCAGATCTATTATTTAATTTATAAACAAAACCCGGAGATTGACTGAAGCAGCATTGATCTACTTTGCATTCGTATGACGAATGCAGTTCGAAGGCTAGATGGCTTGACTTCAGGCTCTGTCTGTATGTTCATAAAAGAAACAAGGATAGATAGGCTAACAAGTAATCTAGTTGCTCCCCAGTGGAGTCGCCATTTTGTTATACGGGAATAGTGTCCACACGGATGCTTCTATTCCCACTAAGATGTGTGGCTATCTTAGAAATAAACAATCAAAGTCTACTGTTGATTCCTTTTATGAAAATAGATGAGAGGAGGACCAAGAGGGCCAACCTGAGTCTTGTGCTCGATTCCCTCTCCTTCTTGATAGAGTTTTGCTGCTCGCTCTTTGTTTTCTCAGCTTCAAAAGGGACCTGTAGAATCACAGCAACATACTACTATGCAAGAAACAAGGATCTAAATTCACAAATAATGTAGGATCAGATGTACATTAACCATATACAAGCACATATAAACAAATACACCAGGATATGGAAGGAAACAAGAATATCTTTATTCAGATAAAAGTAGCAAGAGGATTACAACCATGAGCAGCTCTGATCCAGCATCATCCTCCAACTAAGAAGCCCTTCTTTCACCTCAAGCAAAGCAAAATCACCCAACACTGTGAATGTACACAAGAATACTAACATCACTTCTCTATAGATTACAAAATTCCAGCCTCTGGATCTCTGTGATGAGGGATCCATATATAGATGATTACAGAGAGGTAAGTCATCTTTTGGGATCTTGATTAGTGTCTTCTCTCTGATAGTTCCTACTTCCACTTGGAGAATGATGATCTCTTACTCATCCCTGGTCGAAAATGGAGAGGCAAGTGTAAGAGGGGAAGCTTCTGGAAGATTCCATGATCTTCCACCTCGCATTTTTGTCCCTGCCATTTTTCCATTCTCGACCATCGCACCCTACAAAGGCGAAAATCAGTATGCATCACACCCTGTACACTGGGAAGGTGATATGCATCGCACCCTCTACATTGAGCTTTCAGTATGGTCCAATTTTGACCATTTATGAGCAGTTTTCAGTGGAGAACTTGTGGGAGATGATGTAATCAGTTGACCTTGTTCCTTTAGGCAGTGAAGCAACACTTTTAGGGACTTAGGAGCCCTCAGTTTATGGACATTTATGATTGGGGTTGAAGTCCCCAAAAATGTCTATAACAGTTGCCCCCTAAAGCATGAGGTCATTAATCTTTCTGATGTTGGATGAAATGATTTACTATGAGGATCTGAAGTTTTTCTGAGCTGGGAGGTGACTTGTAATAAGATACAATACAATAAATTACTTTGACAACATTTTTTCATGATCTAGCTGAGGCGGGCATTCCTATGCTCAGCTTTATAAATTCATTTTCATGTACATAGGACAGACAACCGTCTGTGTGACAGACCAATGATATGGACACATCATCCTTTGATTAGGATGATCATCTGTTCAGTAATGATGTACACTTGATGTCTTTATATTATCGAATATATCGCAGCCCGGATGGATGAAACTAGATCCAGGGTCTTCAAAGCTTGGTCAATCTTCACTCGGAGTACAAGTCGATCCTGTGAAAATTGTTCTAGAGTCGAACATGGAAAGACATCGCCTGATTACCAGCGAATGATGTAAGCTGTTAACAGGCGCGAGAGGAATCACCAATAATGACAATGACCCTCAAGGTACTAGAGTCCAATTCATGTGGTGTGAAAAAGGACTTGGCATCGAACACCACACAAAGACTCTCGGTCGAAGGCCATTGATGTAAACCTGTCGCTGAAAGTGAGAAACTTGCCATTGAGGCATGCAAGCTTCAAAGTACTTAAAGGGTTCTTCCTAAGTCAACTTCTTGGATAATGAGCTGATGTCGACAAGAAGCGACCCATCGCAGGAGGGCCTTAACGAATCCCACATCAACGACACGGAACGAAGCAAATTATTTTGGAGGTGAAAACAAACTGACGATACAGGGTTCAGGGTGGTGGTCATGAAGAAATGAAGCATGAATGTATTGTAGTGGGTGAGACACAGGTGAATTGTCTGAATGACTTCTCTTGAACATATCGGCGACACTACCAATGGATTGGTAGCGTTAACCCCAAATATGGATGGTGTGACAGACTAATGGTGATGACTAGTGAACGGAACAACCCAACCCAGCATGGATGAGGAAGGAAAGTGTCATGTTCAAGAGCGACTTGCTACCAATAAAGTTTCTTCAAGTTTTCTTCCCAATTTTCCCCAGTCATTGCTAACCAATAGCTTTTTATTTTTGTCAAGCTTGAGGAGGATAACATATGCTTGTTCTATAATCCACCCTTCGGGCGAACCTGTCGCTATATTTTAGCGAGCCTAGCGATAGTGAAACTCGTTCTTGTCCATTTGGACGAGTTTGTCGCTATTAGGTTTCAACGAGTTTAACGACAAAGATAACTTGGTCCCTTTCAATTTTAGAGAGTTTGAAAGAAACGGAAAGGAGACTCCAAAGATTCTTTTTCGTTGTATAATCCCTTAAGTCTGAAAAAGCGTAAAATAATACAAAAGGGATGAACATTCGATAGTTTTAACGAGCCGAACAAGACAAGCACTCGATCTTTTTATGTAATAATCCCTCAGGTCCAAAAATATTAAAATCTAGAGGAGGGATAGCACTTCCGATGCCTTTAACGAGCCGGAGAGGCCAATCGCTCGGTAATCTTTTCATATTTTACGAGTCAGGTGAAAAGAGCTTAAAGAAGACTCATTTTCAAGGAACAAGTGATGGTTCCACGTAGCTGCTGATTCTTGGTAAGACTTGGAAATTTTTCCAATCACGGTAGTGTCACAAGGATGGCTAACAGAATCACTCTTCACAGATGTTCCTCGAAGGGGTAAATAATCATATGGGGGTGAATGATCAGTTAAAAACAGAGTGGAGGTGATGGCGAGAACACGACCAAGGCTCAAAAGCTGGCGATAAGGCATTCACAATGGTTATTTACCGGTTCATTTTTTAATGAGCTTAAATGTTGGGGGAAACATTTGCTCATGACTTATGTGTATTTTTTAACGAGCTTGAACTATGCACTAAAATTGCTCGTGGAGGGTTTATTTTTTAATGAGCTTGAACTCTGCGACAACATTGCTCGCTAGTCATATGATAAGAAATGTCTCATTTGAAATGTTGTTTTGAAGTGGCTTACATCTCTCAAGCTTTTCCATGGATCCTTTCTTTGTGCAAGTTAGGAAACGACTAGCCTTATGGGTTTAAAGGGTTAGAGGTCCTAAAAATTTTAAAAAATAAATAACCGCTCTTCGCTTGCACGTGGAAAGGTTTGCATGCCCCCAGGTATAGAAAAACATTTCCAGGTTACCAAGAAGGTTCTATCCGCGTAGCAGATAAAATGCTTCCTCGGTGATGTCTATCGAAACAGACAAAGGTGAATGGCGCAGATGCATTCCGCTCACATAAATTTAACGAAGGTATCTTATTCCAGCCTGTTACCATTTTCCTGTGAGGACGAGTTTGCCAGACTAGTCATATATCCCTTGCGGAAATTCACTCTATACCTAAGGTTTCCTTGCCGAAATAGACCAGGGTGCATGCCCCCTCGGTTTCAGTCACACCTTCCTGAATCACTTGCGCTCATCAAGTGGACGGACTGGAGATCGATGAGGCATTTCTTACCTGAAAAGACCATTTAGGGATGGCATTTGACTATTTGTGATGTGTGAACCGGGGAATGAAATTTGGTCCATGAGCTTGACCATTCTACCTTCGTGCGGAAAACACATTACTCTAAAGAGTGAGGAGAGGATGGCTCCCATGCAATAGATATAGTCGCGTCCAAGGAGTAGATTATAATCTAAAGGTCCTTGAACTACCATAACATTCATGTGAACATTTTTCCTTCTCAAATTAATGGGCACATTTGGAAGGATCCCTAAAGGTCGACTAGTTCCATTGTCGAAGCCTATCAGATTTCTCATTTCAGGCAAAATCGATGGCGAACCAAGCACTTTCCAAGCAGTTGAGGAAAGGATACTCACAGAAGCCCCTTCATCAATGATGGTACCAACCATGACCATTCTATAAGCTTTTACAATTATTCTGAATGGTACACTGGCTGGTAAACGGGGTCTGCCTAGTAGATTTTAGTCGAAGGAAACGACTAGGTTGCTTGCTGGTGGGACCGAATAGACGGCCAGATATGACTCTGATGAACTTCCTTTCTGCGATAAAGGAACATAAGGACTACCCCCAAGTTCATCGGAGTCTGTCTTGATGAAAAGAATTTGAACGTTGTCGTTCTCTTTCTCTTCAGTGACGGTATCATTCGAAGATGAACACTCTAAAGGCAAGACCGGGTCAACTGCCGTATCGACCATTTGAATTTCATCTGGTATGGATTCAAAGGGTTCATTTTCAATGATAGATGCTTCAACCGACCACAATGATGACCAGCCGAATTTTCAATCAGTGGAGGACTTGGCAAGAGTTTTTTATATCCAGGAGGAAGTCATAGCGGTGAAACCGGACGATCATCCAAAATTCTTTTGGCCTCGTCAAGGAAGGGACAATGGTGGATGGCATGATTATCTTAACAGAACTTACAAGGAAATTTGGGATTCCTTCTTTTTCCATGTGCTTCACTTTCACTGGTTGATGGTGAGCATTCAACATGATCGTCAGAGGTTGACGCTACCGGATTGTGCAAACGAGGAGATCAGTCCCTTAAGATTCGAGGGATGCAAGGACAATCTCGGTGATAGTGGTCTCCATTGCAAATGACACAAGGATATTTAGGTTTCAACTATGGAGTGTGAGGGTTTTCGCTAGACGACACTTGGTCGCTCCCTTTCGATTTTGGTTCCTTCTTCTTCTTTTCCTTTTTCTCTTTCTGCTTCTTCTTCTTCTCAATTACTTGATTTTTAGCTTTATCGGCTTTATCAAGCGAAGAGGAAGGAGGAGAGGGAGAATCAAATGAAGTAGAAGGTTGGGAGGCAAATCTAGTGTCGTTTAGTTGCTAATTAGACTATTCAAGAATTACGGGATTCTGAATGACAGAGGTAGAGAAGAGCCAAACAAGCAAACCAATTGTCAATCTTGGAAGTGACAAAGTGGCCATATGGGGTGGACCAAAATATCCCCAAGAGGAGAAGGGACTAGGATTTCCTTTAAGGGGAAATCCTTGATTGGTAGACTCCATTTTCTCAACCTGAAGATCAACGGGGGAATCGGTGATGTTATTCCAATAAAATAATTTTTTAGACACTTTGACACAACTTGTTTTTTCAATTTTAAAGAGTTGAGAAAAAACAAAAGATGACTCTAGTCACCTTCGATTTTTATTGAGCCTGAGTGACAAGTGCTCAGAGGACCTTTTCCTTTAAGGAGTCTAAAAAGGAGCAAAATGGACTGCGCTGGAGATCTAGGGAGAGAGGATTACCAAACCAATCGCAAAACTGCAGAATGCTTTTTACGGTACGGCAGTCAATCTTCCCGAATGTTGTGTTCGGTGCATTGCGATCGATAGGGCGGCAGACATGGCTTCCTAAGTATAAAAGATGTAGCATATTGTGGTCTCCCAATATATACTCAACGGTATGTGGGAGCTCAAGTCCATACTGGCACTTGTCGTCTCAGAGTGGAGGAATCACCCAACCAACATTGAAAGCAATAGTTACCAAGTTTTACGACGCTGCAATACATATCTAGCTTAGACCTCTAGATGTTGTGCGTTAAGTTCCAAAGCGTTGTTAGATTCATTGAATTTATTTTAAGTTGATCTTGCTTAAAAATTTGCCTTTCAGGTTCACCACATGATGTATATATAATTCCTAAAATGTAGTCTAAGATGATAAACAAACGTTTGATCTTCTTTCAACAATGAAAATCCTAGCTACTAAAGGGAAGAAAGTCAAGAATCTTTTCTTCACAGAGCACAGAGGACACGCTAAATGCACAGTCCTAAATCAAGCCAAGTAATAAAAAATGCAAATGCACATGCATGTATTTGTTTTCAGCCTTCTTAATGTGTGAATGACGTTAAGAAAGCTATGTGCAAAACTGAATTACTTTTAAAGCGACAATACTCAACAAAATTCCTTTTCAAAACGAAGTGAAAACAAGAGAGACACTTTGCAATTTTGAAATAGAAATCATTTTTCGACACTTTAAATCTACTAATTCAGATCCTATGCAACAGTAACTGTATAATCAACTATCAAGAACAATGGGATTGCTTCCTAAAATTGAAAATGACAGCTACGACACTTTCAGATCTAGAGACGACAGTTCGACTATGCTACTTTTTGTAAAAGAGAACTAAAAAGGACGCAGAATACATAAAAACATTTATAGTTCTTTGCACTAAGGAGGTGGAATAATGCAAGAGAAGGGGGTTTTCACAGAAGTACACTGACTACAAACAACAAAACTCTTGAATAGGACTGAAAACAGTGAGAAACATCCACTGTCTGAGGGTAAAGTTAACCCTCCCTGACCATCGCACCTGTTACACAGTGAACTCAGTATGCAGCGCACCTACTGCACTCGGGAAGTGCGATGCATACAGACTGCCTTGAAGGCAGGGTGTGATGGTAGCAGTGCGAGACTTTGAACAAGATTTCTCTCACAGTTAGCAATCTAGCTCAGGTGTTTAGGCTGAATAAGTAAAGATCAGTGTATGTAAAACACAGGGGTGATCTAAGAGGTTACTAGAGCCACCACTTAGGGCAATTAGATTGCTTGCAGATCTATTGTTTAATTCATAAAAAAAACATGGAGATAGACCGAAGCAGCATTGATCTACTTTCCATTTGTATAACAAATGTAGTTCGAAGGCTAGCTGGCTTGACTTTAGGCTCCGTCTGTAAGTTTATAAAAGAAACAAGGATAGATAGGCTAACAAGTAATCTAGTTGCTCCACAGCGGAGTTGCCATTTTGTTATTCAGGAATAGTGTCCACTCGGATGTTTCTATTCCCACTAAGATGGGTGGCTATCTTAGAAACAAACAATCAAAGTCTACTATTGCTTCCTTTTATGAAAATAGATGAGAGGAGGACCAAGAAGACCAACCTGAGTCTTGCGTTTGATTTCCTCTCCTTCTTGATAGAGCTTCGTCGTTACTTCTTTGTCTACCCAGCTTCAAAAGAACCTGTGGAATCACAACAACATACTACTATCCAAGAAACAAGGATCTAAATTCATAAATAATATAGGATGAGATGTGTATTAACCATATACATGCGTATATAAACAAGTACACAAGAATATGGAAGGAAACAAGAATAGCTTTATTAAGATAAAAAGTAGCAAGAGGATTACAACCATGTGCTCTGACCCAGCATCATCCTTCAGCTGGGAAGCCCTTCTTCACCTCAAGCAAAGCTTAGATCACCCAACACTATGAATGTAAACCAAAAAACCAACAACACTTCTCTATAAGATACAAAATTCCAGCCTCCGGATCTCTGTGATGAGGGATCCATATATAGATGATTACAGAGAGGTCAGTCATCTTTTGGGATCTTGATTAGTGTCCTCTCTCTAATAGTTCCTGCTTCCACTTGGAGAATGATGATCTCTTACTCATCCCTGGTCGAAAACAGAGAGGCAAGTGTCAAAGGGGAAGCTTCTAGAAGGTTCCATGACCTTCCACCTCGTATTTCGTCCCTATCATTTGTCCATTCCCAACCATCGCACCCTACAGAGGAGCCATTCAGTATGCATCGCACTCTATACACTCGAAAGGTGATATGCATCACACCCTCTGCACTGGGGTTTCAGTATGGTCCAGTTTTGACCATTTATGAGCAGTTTTCAGTGGAGAACTTCTAGGAGATGATGTAATCAGCTGACCTTGTTCCTTTAGGCAGTGAAGCAACAATTTTAGGGACTTAGGAGCCCAAAGTTTATGGACATTTATGATTGGAGTTGAAGTGCCCAAAAATGTCTATAACAGTTGCCCCTAAAACATGAGGTCGTTAATCTTTTTGATGTCGGGTGAAATGCTTTACTATGAGGCTTCGAAGTTTTTTCGAGCTGGGAGGCAACCTGTAATAAGATACAATACAATACATTATTTTGACAACATTTTTTTCATGATCTAACTGAGGCGGGCATTCCCATGCTCAGCTTTATAAATTCATTTTCATGTACATAGGACAAACAATCGTCTGTGTGGCAGACTGATGATCTGGACTCATCATCCTTTGATTTGAATGATCATCTATTTGGCAATGATGTACACTTGATGTCTTTATATTCCTGAATATATCTCAGCCTGGATGGATGAAACTAGATCCGGGGTCTTCAAAACACGTTCAATCTTCACTCGGAGTACAAGTCGATCCATGTGAAGAATGTTATGGAGTCGAACATGGAAAGACATCGCCTGATTACCAACCACTTATGTAAGTTGTTAACAGGCGTGAGAGGAATCACCAATGATGACAATGTCCCTCAAGGTACTATAGTATAATTCACATGGTGTGAAAAATGACTTGGTGTCGAACACCACGTAAAATCTCTCGGTCGAAGGCCATTGATGTAAACCTATCGCCGAAAGTGAGAAACTTTCCATTGAGGCATGCAAGCTTCAAAGTACTGAAAGGGTTATTTCCTAATTCAACTTCTTGGATAATGAGCTGATGTCGACAAGAAGTGACCCATCACAAGAGGGCCTTAATGAATCCCACATCAATGACACAGAACGAAGCAAATGATTTTGGGAGGTGAAAACAATCTGACGATACAAGGTCCAGGGTGGCGGTCATGAAAGAATGGAGCATGAATGTATTGCAGTGGGTGAGACACAGGCTACTTGTCTGAATGACTTCTCTTGAACATATCGGTGACACTGACGATGGATTGGTAGTGTTAACCCCAAAGATGGATTGTGTGACAAACCAATGGTGATGACCAGTGAACGGAACAACCCAACTTGGCATGGATGCGGAAGGAAAGTGTCATGTTCAAGAGCGACTTGCTACCAATAAAGCTTTTTCAAGTTTTCTTCCCAATTTTCCGTAGTCATTGCTGACCAATACCTCTTTATTTTTGTCAAGATTGAGGAGGATAGCATATGCTTGTTCTATAATCTGCCCTTCGGGTGAACCTATTGCTATATCTTAGCGAGCCTAGAAACAATGAAACTCGTTCTCGTCCATGTGGACGAGTGTGTTGCTCTTTGGTTTTAACGAGTTTAATGACAAAGATAACTCGGTCCCTTTCAATTTAGAGAGTCTGAAAGGAATGGAAAGGAGACTCCAATGATTCTTTTTCGTCATGCAATCCCTTAAGTCCGAAAAAGTGTAAAATATTACAAAAGGGATGAATTTTTGATAGTTTTAACGAGCCGAACAACACAAGCACTCGATATTTTTGTGTAATAATCCCTCAGGTCCAAAATGATTAAAATCTAGAGGAGGGATAACACTTCTAATGACTTTAACGAGCCAGAGAGGCCAATCGCTCAGTAATCTTTTCATATTTTATAAGTCAGTTGAAAAGAGCTTAAAGGAGACTCATTTTCGAGAAACGAGTGATGGTTTCATGTAGCAGCTGATTCCAAGTAAGATTTGGAATTTTCCAATCACGACACTATCACAAGGATGGCTAATAGAATCAATCTTTGCAGATGTTCCTCGAAGGGGTAAACAATCATATGGGGGTGAATGATCAGTTAAAAGCAGAGTGGAGGTGATGATGAGAACATGACCAAGGCTCAAAAGCTGGTGATAAGGCATTCATGATGGTTATTTACCGGTTCATTTTTTAATGAGCTTAAATGCTAGGAGAAACATTTGCTCATGACTTATGTTTATTTTTTAATGAGCTTGAACTATGCACTAAAACTGCTCGTGGGGGGTTTATTTTTTAACGAGCTTGAACCCTGCGATAATGTTGCTTGCCAGTCGTATGATAAGGATGTCTCATTCAAGATGCCATTTTTTATGGGGCTTGCACCTTTTGAAGCTTTTCCTAGGAGCCTCTTTCATGCACACTAGGAACGACCAACTACGCCTCTCTACTTAACTACTAATATCACCACCAATGCTAGGTAGGAAAATTTTTCCTTTACTTTGCGGGTGCCCAGGTGGCCCTTGCAAGTATGAATGGTTTCGGCCACTCACCTGACCTAGGCGGTTGAAGTCAGTGGAATCATAGAGCTAACGTTAGCTGGTCGTTTCTCACTTGCTTACAAAAGGTTTGCATGCCCTCAGGTATAGCGAAAAATTCCCAGGTTACCATGAAAGTTCCATCCACGTAGCAGACAGAAATCTCCCTTGGCGTTGTCTACCAAAATAGACAAAGGGGTGTGGCATAGAGATACTCCACTCACATAACTTTAATGAAGGTATCTTATTCCAGCTTGATCCCATTTTCCTGTAAGGATGGGTTCGTTAGACTAGTCATATATCCCTCACGGAAACCCACTCTATGCCCAAGGTTTCCCTACCGAAACGGACCAGGGTGCATGTCCCCTGGGTTTCAATCACATCCTCGTGAATCACTCGCGCTCACTAGGTGGACGAACTTGAGATCGATGAGACATTCTTTGCATGAAAAGATGATTTAGGGATGTCATTTGACTATTTGCGATGTGTGAACCAGGGAACGACATTTGGTCTACGAGCTTGACCATTCTGCCTTCGTGCGGAAAACACATTACTCTAAAGAGTGAGGAGACGATGGCTCCCATGCAATAAATATAGTCACGTCCAAGGAGTAGATTATAACCTAAGGGTCCTTAAACTACCATCATGTTCATGTGAACAGTTTTCCTTCTCAAAGTAATGGGCACATTTGGAAGGATACTCATAGAAGCCGTTTCAGGCAAAAGTGATAGCGAACCAAGCGCTTTCCAAGCAGTTGAGGAAAGGATACTCACAAAAGCCCCTTCATCGATGATGGTACTAGCCATGACTATTCTGTAAGCTTGTACAATGATTCTGAATGGTACACTAGCTGGTAAATGGGGTCTACCTAGTAGATTCCAGTCGAAGGAAATGACCAGATTGCTTGGTGGTGGGACCGAATAGACAGCCGGATATGACTCTGATGAACTTCCTTCTTGCGATAAAGGAACGGGTGGACTGCCCCCAAGTTCATCAGAATCTGTGTTTATGAAAAGAATTTGAACGGTGTCATTCTCTTTCTCTTCAGTGATGGTATCATTCGAATATGAACACTCTGAAGGTAAGACTGGGTCAACTGTCGTCTCGACCTTTTGATTTTCATCTGGTATGGATTTAGAGGGTTAATTTTCAATGATAGACGCTCCGATCGACCACAATGATGGGCCAACCGGATTTTCAACCGGTGGAGGACTTGGCAAGAGTTTTTTATATCTAGGAGGAAGTCGTAGTGGTGAAACAGGATGGTCATCCAAAACTCTTTTAGCCTCCTCAAGGAAGGGACAACAGTGGACGATGTAATTTCATTCACACAACTTACAAGGAAATCTGGGGTTCCTTTTCTGTCCATGTGCTTCACTTTCATTGGTTGATGATGTGCATTCAACATGATCATCAAAGGTTGATGACATCAGATTGTGCAAATGAGGAGACCAGTCCCTTAAGATCCGAGGGATGTAGTGACAATCTCGATGATAATGGTCTCCATTGCAAATGACACAAGGAGATTTAGATTTTGACGGTGCAGTGTGAGGATTTTCACTAGACGACGCTTGGTTGCCTCCTTTCGATTTTGGTTCCTTTTTCTTGTTTTCCTTTTTCTCTTTCTGCGTCTTCTTCTTCTCAGTCACTTGATTTTTAGCTTTATCAGCTTTGTCAAGTGAAGAGGAAGGAGGAGAAGGAGAATCGGATGATGTAGAAGGTTGGGAGGCAACTCTAGTGTCATCTAGTTGCTGACTTGACTATTCAGGAATTATGGGATTCTGAACAACAGAGGTAGAGAAGAGCCAGACAGGCAAACCAATTGTCAACCATGGAAGTGACAAAGTGGCCATATTGGGTGCACCAACATCTCCCCAAGAGGAGAAGGGACTAGGATTTCCTCCAAGGGGAAATCCTTGGTTGGTAGACTCCATTTTCTCAACCTAAAGACCAATGAGGGAATTTGTGATGTTATTCTGATTTAAAATAAATTTTTAGGTGCTTTGACACAACTTGTTTTTTCAATTTTAAAGAGTCGAGAAAAAACAAAAGATGACTCTATTCGCCTTCGATTTTTATTGAGCCTGAAGTGACAAGTGCTCAGAGGACCTTTTCCTTTAAGGAGTCTGAAAAGGATCAAAATGGACTTCTCTGGAGATCTAGGCAGAGAGGATTACCAAACCAATCATAAAACTGCAGAATACTTTTTACGGTATGGCAATCAATCTTCCTGAATGCTGTGTTCAGTGCATTGTGATTGATAGGGCGATAGACACGGCTTCTTAAGGATAAAGGATGCAGCCTATTATGGTCTCCCAATATATACTCGACGGTACGTGGGAGCACAAGTCCATACTGGCAATTGTCATCTCAGAGTGGAGGAATCACCCAACCAACACTAAAAATAATAGTTACCAGGGTTTACGACGCCGGAATACGTCTCTAGCCTAGACCTCTAGATGTTGTGCGTTAAGTTCCAAAGCGTTGTTAGATTCATTAAATTTATTTTAAGTTGATGTTGCTTAACAATTTTCCTTT
>APFE030459427.1:30223-49492 GCA_000404065.3 Pinus taeda | reverse complement strand
AAAATTAACTATTGTCCCTTTGACAGGGAACCACATCCAAACAAGGCAATCCAAATGGAGCGTATAAGCCAGAAAAAGGAAGAGGAGATACCAAATCAGCACAAGAGAATGAGAAGATAACTAAGAGATAACAATATGGTGAATCCCTCAGGATCCTTTGATCCTGAGGAATCACTACCTCAAAGGTTATCTATGTCATTGATATTTTTGCTTGGCTGCTATAAGAAGGGACAACGTTGCTAGCCCAAGGGATGGACTATTGTTGTTTTTATGAAATTCACTATTGTAACTTTAACTTTGATCATCAACTCTTTTTAAAGAGGCATTATTATAACTCTATTTTGATGCTTAATACATAAATTCTGTTGTCATTCCACCTTTGATTCTGGAGTAATCATAAGCAGTGCATCCCTGGAGGCTAAGGGCCTAGCCCTGGTGGATCACTTGCTTCCTGTACCATTATTTCTTGATTCCAAGTCGTGTGTGGTTTGATTTCTTGTATCTACTTTTTTCAGTAATCTGTTGTTCCTTATTATTTCATATATTGGCTCTATTATATTTCATTAGTAAGGTTATCCTCAGCAACTGGAATGTTATGTTGTTCACTCTGAATTTGTATTGCATTGTCGTTCATTTACAGATTGATATTATTGTATAACATTGTTGTTCCTTCCTAATTTCCATTGCTATTCGGTTACAGATTAATAGTGCTATGTGTTTATGAATCAGTATTCATGTCTATTCATCTACGGTTTACTTCCAAGCATGATTTTTGTTCATTGGGATTGCTATCCCATAGTGACTGCAATTGTTGTTTCTTCATAGCTGAGATTAATAATTGTTATGCCGAAACTCAAATTACTATTTCCTTCAATATAGATGTGCTGCGTGTAATATTTGATTTAGTTGTTGTGCATTTACATTTGATTTAGGTTGCTATTCAATATTCCATACTTCATTTTAATTTGCTATTCCATTTCTGTTTGCTTTTCAATTCATTTTTGAGGTAAAGAATGTTGCTTAATTCCTGTAGGTTACGATTACTGCTTCATTTATTTCTGTAGATTAAGGATTTGCTATTCCATCTTCTTAAATAGATTAGTTGTTGTTCCTTTCCCTGTTATTTGAATTAGCATTACTTTGGTGTGAACAAAATGATCTGAAACTGTAATGAACATTGACTATTGTTGTCCAGTTCCCAGAGTGATGATCTTTTCCTTTATTGCTTCTTAATTACATCAGTTTACAAAGGGATGAGTTATTATTACTGCACCCTTGACTGATGAAGTACTGTAGTTTCTTCATTGAATGATTTAGTTACAAGCATTTCCAGTTCCTGCCATTACATTTAGAAGTTTGTTTCAAGTATTCAGTTACTTTTGCGGAAGCAATATACTACTAGCATTACTCTGACAAATGACTGCCTCAAACTGAGTACACTCTTTGAGATAACAAATCATACCTGGATTGATAATTAATGTAGGGTAAATAGAGGTGAAAAAGACCCTTTTTACTGCTCAACATTTTGGCACCGTTTCCACGGAGAGTGTAGCCATTTGTTTCTTTTCAAAGTAGTGTAAGTACCTGCTAGGAGATAATTGGGTTTTAAAAACGAAAGGTAAGAACCTGCGTATGGAGCATGTAATAGCCCTGCTCCCCTGCCAGCTTTCCTGCAGATTTGTTGTTGTTTTGGGTAGAAATCAACATTTGATTTGTGTGCATGACTAAGCAGAAAAATCCTGAAAAGAATCCTAAACCACTACCAAAGCCTGATAAATCTAAGGGGTCGGTGACCCTTGGCCAATCGACCTTTATAGATGAAATCCTCAAAAAACTAGAATCTCAGCCTTTAGTAGGACCTAGAAAAGTTGCTTCTAGACAACCTACTAGTTCCCTTCAGGCCATAGGATCACCATCTGTAGCCTTTGCTGAGGTGCACAACCAAACTCAAGAGAAATATTTTCAAGACATTGAGAATTCTAGCCCAAAATCATTGCAAGAAGGGAACCTTAGTAATCTCCATGAAGGCAGAGGAGAAAAAGGCGAAACTGAAGAACCAAGATCTCCTCTTGGAGTAATTCATCCATTAAGTAGCCTAGATAAGGGAAGTGCTGTTAAGGCCATTCCTGTTAAGACCATCCCTTCTCTTTCCAACCAACCTAGGAATACCCTCTTAGAAATCCCAGAAGGCTATTGGCACATATTTGACCAAATGGCCCAGAACCAGCCAAACACCCAAACCTCCACACTGCAATATCCCATTGTAGATACTGCAACCAATGCACCTATGAAGGAAATTCCTCTCCAGCATATCCCTACATTTCATGGCCTAACATCAGAAGACCCAGATGCATTTTTGTTTGAAGTCGATGTGTTATGCAGAGGAAATGACTATACCACCAATCCCCAAAAGCTGAAACTATTTCCCTCTACATTAAAAGGAGCTGCTTTACGATGGTTTATGGGGTTGGGTGGAGGTGTTATAAATGACTAGGATCAAATGAAAGGTTCTTTCCTGAAGAAATATCAAGATTATTGTAGATCTAGAGAGTTAAAAGATGAAATATTTCAGATGGTAGCTAGACCTAATGAAACACTAGAAGAATATGTTGAATGCTTTTAGTATAATCTTCAAAGATCTACTTATGCATCATTACCCTTACTTGACAATCTATTAAAAACAACATTAATTAAAGGTATGAAGGAACAATGTATTGAAACATTGAATATTATGGGAAAAGCAGACATCTACCAAGAAAATTTTGCTAACATCATTGATTTATGTATCAGGTGCTCACAAGGAAGTACAAGGCTAATACCAGCGGAACATGACAAGTTTACAAGGGACAACAAGATCTCTATAGAAGGAGTAACTCGCACGGAAATTGGAAATTTATTAGAAAAATTCAAAACTGATATATTGGGAACTCTGACAACGCAGCTCGATATTATGCAAGCCAAACAGAAACAAGCAGAGGCAGAGCAAAATCTGGCAATATTTTGTTCCAAATGCAGAAAGAAACATAGCCACAAAGAGTGCCCATTAGATGCGGTTCAAGTTTGTGCCATTTGTACAAAAGACCACTTCCTGGTCTGAAAGTGGTATACAAAGAAGCGAAAGAAGAACCAAAACCAGTGTACCTACTTTATCAGCGTCGTTAATGGCAGTCGTGACAATCAGGTATGTTCCTCGATCTATCTTCTTCTTTCCAACCTTCACAATATCATGATGAGCAATATAATACAATGTGGAAAAATCAACCTCCCTTCTCAAATTGGTCACGAAAACCATTTCCTTCATCATCACCATGGTCGAATCAAGCAAGCCAATCTGATTGGCCAAATTTTCCTTACGCCCCACCATATTAGCAAAACAATGTGTATCCAACACAATGGTCCCCTCCCACTTCGCAGAGTCATGCTTGGCAGAAAAATTGGCAAAGACTGATGAATCATCTAGTAGGAACCATTCCACTCCCTCAACCTACACTGCCATCACTACAACAAAATCCTCATTCCAATTTAAGACCACAACTCCCAGCCTAACCTAACCGAAACCCAAATAACAGACCAGTCCAATCTGTTCAAATAATTGAAACACCAGAGCTAGGAACTGATCTAAGGGAGTGCAATGACCTTCAATTAAGGTCTGGGTGAATTATAGAGACTGAGGGAGATAAAAATGTTCAAGTTGAAAATTAGTTACCTATAGAAAAACCATTACAAGAAGAAGATGTGGCTAGAAAACAAACTCATGATCAAGCAACCACATCTTCTCCCCCATTCCCAGAATGATTAATTATACCACGACCTATAGAACATCTTGACTTTGATATTCTAGGAGAACTTAAGTATTTGTACATAAAAATCCCACTCCTCCAAGCCATCCAAGATATCCCAATATATGCAAAGACCATCAAAGAGCTATGTATAAAAAGACCAAGGAGGAGAATAACAAATAACCCAACAGTTCAAGTAGTTGGCACCTTATCTGACCTGTTATCAGGAAGATAAGCACCTGTCAAATATGAAGACCCAGGAAATCCAATAGTGATAGTCCAAATCAATGGACAAACCTTTGCAAATGCCTTAGTTGATTTAGGGGCCGAAATTAATATCTTAACAACCACCACTTGTCAAAAACGGGGCATTACATCAGTAGAACCAACTTCCACTTTATTAGAACCGGTTAACCGATTAGGGGTTAGGCTAGAAGGCACACTACATGATGTCATGGTATCCATTGATTCTTGGGAATATCCTGCTGACTTTCTGATAATAAACCCCAAAAACCAACTTGATGGACATCTATTAATTTTAGGCAGACCTTGGATTGTAACCACTGATGATTACATTGGCTACCGACAAGGCAGTATGACCATAACTAGAGGGAGTAATATCAAGAATTTAGCCCGATACCCTCTAGCCCAGTAAAGTGTAACAATAATAAAAACTAACAAACAACCTGTATCATACCTTACTGAAAATATTAGATCCCCATTAACTATAGAAGATGCCCTCGATTTCAAAGATCAAATAGAGGATGATGTTATTAACAACTTTATTAACCAAGCTAAATCCAGATCCCACGTACAATGTCACATGATAGAAGCAACATTTGATAATGAATTAGAAGAAGATCCACAAAAAGACACTCATGATCAAACAATACCTACTACCTCTGTTTCAAATAGTAGAACTGTAGAGATTGAGCTAGGAAAAACTTTAAACATCAATAGTAACCTGACTCCTGAACAAGAAGAGAAGCTGATCCAACTACTAAGAAAATACAAGGAAGCATTTGCATGTGATTATCAGGACATGAAGGGAATTGATCCACAGTTATATACGCACCACATTTATACAGAAAAGGCTGCAAGACTTGTTCACCAACCCCAAAGAAGACTTAACCCTCATCTAAAAGACATTGTGAAAGTTGAACTACAAAAACTTTTAGATGTAAACTTTATTTATGCTATCTTCGATAGCAAATGGGTCTCCCCACTTGTAGTGGTGCTAAAGAAGAATGGAAAGTGGAGGATTTGTGTAGATTATAGAGAATTAAATAAAGCAACCTAGAAATACCACTTTCCCCTTCCATTCATTGAACAAGTATTAGATACATTAGCAGGAAAGAAATTTTTTTCTTTCTTGGATGGCTTCAGTGGATACAATTAGATTTAGATTGCCCCTGAATACCAAGACAAAACAAATTTTACCTGTCCTTGGGGAACGTTTGCCTACAGATTTTTACCCTTTGGCCTGTGCAATGCCCCTACCAAGTTTAAAAGGGCTATCCTTAGCATCTTTTCAAATTTAATAAATGAAGGGCTCGAAGTATACATGGATGATTTCACACCATACGAAGATGATTTCAACCCAGCAACTAGACACATTGGAAAAGGTGTTGCAACGATGTATCGCTACCAGGCTCTACCTGAGCCATGAGAAATATTATATGTTGATGACTGAAGTGCTCAACCTAGGTCATTATATCTCGGCAACTGGAATACAGGTAGATCCGGCCAAAATTCAAATAATTTTGTTAATACCTACTCCTACCACACAGACAGAGGTACACAATTTTCTTGAATTTTCTGGTTATTATAGGAGATTTATAGAACATTTTTCTCAAATAGTTGCACCTCTATACACACTAACAGGGAATGTTGATTTTGTTTGGACAGATAAATGTGACCGTGCTTTTGAGGATTTGAAAAAGCTTGTGTCAACAACACTAGTACTCAGAAGTCCAAATTGGGACTTGCCATTTTAAATTTCATCAGATGCTTCATACACAGCTATTGGAGTAGTCCTTGGGCAGGAAGAAGACAAAAACCATATGAAACCTATTATATTAGCAAGAATTTGTCTCCTGCTGAGTTGAACTATATTGTTATTGAAATTTTTTTTTAGCTGTAATACATGCTGTAAATAAATTTAGGCATTATATCACTGGATATCTTGTTATTTTATATACAGATCACTCTGCCATAAAATATTTAGCAAATAAACCACTTACAAACAATAGAGTAACAACACGGTTGATTTTATTACAGGAATTTGACATCACAATAAAACACTGACCTGGGAAAGAAAATCCTATAGCTGACATTCTCTCATGAATGCCGAAGCCAGTGGAGGCAGCAGCAGTTGAAGATCGATTTCTAGATGAACATTTATTTGCTATTACTATCAAAACACCTTGATATGCTGATGTTGCGAATTATTTAGCAGTAGGAAAATTACCAAAACATCAGTCTCCTAATGAACAAAAGCAGATTGTCCAGCGTAGTACCCAATTTTCTTGGATTGGGGGCTACCTATTTCATACAGGAGCAGATATGCACATTAGAAGATGCATCCATGAACATGAAATTTTTGACATTCTGAAATCCTGTCACAACGAACCATGTGGAAGACATTTCGCAAATCGAAGAACTAGTCACAAAGTTCTGCAAATAGGGTATTACTTGCCCAAAATCTTCAAAGATGCAAAGAAATTTGTTCAAGCCTGTGACAGTTTCCAAAGAGCAGGACACCCTCGACAGTCCAAAGAAATGCATCTGAACCCACAGCTAGTCATTGAATCATTCGAGCATTGGGCGCTCAATTTTGTTGGTCCGTTCAACCCATCATTAAACCAGAAAACATATATTTTGGTAGCAACAGAATATGTGACCAAATGGGTTGAATTAGAGGCATCGCCCAGAGCTACAGAGGATTTCGTCATTCATTTCCTATTCCAGATATTTGTGCAAAATGGCCTTTCAAGAGACATAATCACGGATGGGGCATTGCAATTTGCTAGTAATAAAATTGCTACAACACTAAAAAACTATCATATTTAACATAAAATTACTATTCATACCACCCACAGGCAAATGGCCAAGTAGAGAGCACAAATAAGGTAATAGAAGCAATACTAACAAAAACCATTGCATCACATAGACAGAATTGGGCTACAAGATTTCCAGAAGCCTTGTGGGTGTACAGAACAACATGGAGAAATACTATCGGTTATTCACCATATCAGCTGGTATTTGGAAAGGAACCCATCTTTCCAATAGAATTTGAAATAAAGACCTTGAGAACAACAAAAGAAGTTGGTCTAGATTTAAATGAGGCCCAGATTAATAGACTACAACAAATCAACAAGCTGGATGAAATCAGGCTCTCTACTCTTCAACATACTGCATTAATCCAACAACAGAGAACCAAATGGCATGACGCCCTCATAAAAAAGAAAGTCTTTCATGAAGGAGATTGGGCGCTCCTATACGATTCCAGGTTTCGAGATTTTCCGGGGAAACTTCAAACTCGCTGGCTAGGATCATATGAAATCCAGAAGGTGCATGATAATGGTACCATTACTCTAACCACTATTGATAGATTTGGACACACATTTAAGGCAAATGGCCACCAAGTTTGATTGTGCCACAAACCACTTACTCGGGAATCCTTCTACCAAAAACTCTGGGAAGACTCCAACATGTAGATTTTGGCTGAGGAAAAGGACTCTTCCTCACCATTAGTTCACTAAGTGATTGGTTGCTTTTAAATTTTGTACATAATTATTTTGTTTTGCTTGAATAAATTACTTTTTGTACAGATTTCTGCATTTCTACAACATTTTTCATTTTGTTTGTTCTTTCAGATGGAACAACATTTTCAGTGTTTTGTAGTTCCTTTCGGAAGGAACAACATTTTCACTACTTCGCTGTTCCTTTTTGAAGAAACAATGCTTTTTCACCTTGCTATTCATTTTCGAAGGAACAACAGTTCCACCATTTTGCTGTTTCTTTTCGAAGGAACAACATTTTTGCACTCTGTTGTTCCTTTCCGAAGGAATAGCATTTCCACCGTTTTGTTGTTCCTTTCTGAAGGAACAACACTTTCACATTTTGTTGTTCCTTTCCGAAGGAACAACACTTTTGCATTTTTGTTGTTCCTTTCAGAAGGAACAACACTTCCACCTTTTTGCTATTCCCTTCTGAAGGAACAACACTTTTACATTTTGCTATTCCTTTCTGAAGGAACAACACTTTTGCATTTTTGTTGTTCCTTTCCGAAGGAACAACACTTCCATTTTCTGTTGTTCCTTTCCGAAGGAACAAAACTTCCATTTTTTTTGTTCCTTTCTGAAGGAACAACACTTTCGTTTTCTGCTGTTCTTTTCTGAAGGAACAACACTTTTGTTTTCTGCTATTCCTTTCCGAAGGAACATCACTTTCATTTTTTGTTGTTCCTTTCCAAAGGAACAACACTTTTGTTTTCTGCTATTCCTTTCCGAAGGAACAACACTTTCATTTTTTTGTTGTTCCTTTATGAAGGAACAACATTTTCAAATTCTTTGATTGTGCTTGCTTTCTTTGCTGTTCCGATTAAGGGACAGTTGTTGTTCCTGAACAGTAGTTTTGAACATGTTTTTCCTTTTGCTTGCGGTTTTTGTTCTATCTTGAGAACAACATTTTTGGCGTGCATTTTTTTTTTCTCTTCTTTTTGTGTGTTTTACCATTTATATTATGGTCATTTAAGGCACAACTATACATTTATGCAACAATACAAAAACTAGAGGATACTGAAATCAACAGATTACATAAAAATCGTTATCTTTAGAAGAAATTTCTTTGAATTTATAAGAGGAAAGAAGAAAGGATACAACTATTGATCACCTTACTATCATTATTTTACTAATACCAATATGATTGATTATTTTTATCATGATGGTTCTTCCCAAATTCCCATAATTCTCTTTGATCATTATTATTGAATAAGAATAAGGGCATATTTTTCTCTATTGAGATGTTCAGACTTCTTCCACCATCCTACTTTTAAGGAGTGTTGAACCACCCTCTGTATATAAATAGGAAAAGTGCTATATAAAAGAAAAAGAATATTTTTTTTTATATGATTGCTAACATGATTTGTCAAATGAAGGATAGGGGGTCTCATCAAGAGCCAGCCTACCATGATCATAAGGAAGAAAGTGAAGTTAATTTCCACTATGGCCACCACACCAGGGATATGATCCAAGAGGCACATAAGAAAAAATAAAAAGTCCTTGGAACAAGAGGTCTCATCACGAGCTGGCCTGCCCACCTTTCACTACTTTCTAGTGAATGGCATTGTGATTCATCTGGTTACCAAGCCAGCATAATGGCCTCCATTTTGACATTGCATAACACTCTCCTAGGCATATACAAAGGATTATGGTTCCAAGGGTGAAATAAAAAACTTTGTCAAGGTTATGGACACCTGTGGGCAACAGAGTTCTATTGATGGTATTGAAATCATATTTCTTATACACCAATCGTAATTATAAAACCCTTCTTCTTATATCTTTATAAATGGTTCAAATGAGATTATGTATATAACCCTTTCGAACCTTTGATAAATGAAAATCAATTACAAATAAATTATGATGGTAAAGTCGATAATGATTGTTTAAGACCTTTTATTCACGTTAGCTATCCTATCCTCTAATTCTCACATCATATCATGACATTTCCTTATTTATTAACAATTCTATTATACACCTCGATTTCAGCAATCCACTCATCATTGTAAACATGGCATTTCTGTATACGTTGTTCCTTTATGACTCTGTACTATGGTAGTTCAGCATGCTGCTCCTTCATTTGACAACCGAGGATGGCCTGTCACATTGCAAGGGGGGCACATGTGATCCCCATAATTCGCTGGCATACGTGTCAGGTCATCATTCGAAAGAATTATGACTTGAGAATAGCAAAGCTTAATGGTATTTTGTTTCCCAATATGCATGACTTGTTGTTCCAAAGTTATATATGTGTTTTGCTCTGCAAAAATTAGCTACAAGTTCAAAATTTGAACAACTTGTTGTTCTGTCATCTTCTCTATGTTTGATAATAGTGAGCTAAAAATTTGAATAGCCTGTTGTTCCATTTCCATCTCTGTGTTTTTTTTTACAATGTGCTAAGCATGGGAGGAAGATCAATCTGTAGTGAGCCACAGGTGAGGGCAGGATGGATAGTTTATCTTAATCGCCTACAATAATCCAACAAGACAGTGGCAATTGAGTTTCTACAAAACTTGCAAGAACATAATTCCATGGTGAGAGGGAGACAGATAGCAGCCACTGACGGCATAATTGCATAAGTTTTGGGACTGCCAGCCATTGGACCTATGTGGACTTTGAAAAAGGTGATACTATGAGAAACCATGAAAATCATCCAGGATGAAGGGCAGAACCTGACTGTAAAAGGGAAGGGAGTTTTGCCGGCAACCTTGGGAGAGTCGTGGGTAGAATTGGTGAGAATTATCTAGAACTACATCACTTGTGATGGCAGGAAAGACGTGGTAAGACCACATCATCTTAAACTTTTAGTTGTGTTAATGCAAAAGTGCGATGTAAATTTGCCTATGTTTTTAAATTCTTTATTACACAATTTTGCCCGAAGTATGAAGAAATCTTGCCATTTAGAGTTAGTAGTAAGTCACCATCGGTTAATACAACTAATAGTCACCCACAGTCTTGCCCAACGGCAAAGCAGTTGGGAAGAACTGATTTTCACGATAGATGGGGGACTAGCTTTGCTAGCCCCAAAACGAAAACATGTTGCCAGTACATCAAGCAAACCACTGAAACGAAGAAAATATGTTAGGTTGGCAAGGATCCAAGGAACACTAGGAAATTCCCAGGGAAACATTAGTCAACCTGTGGAGATACATGATTCATGAGACAAACGACCCCCACAATTAGAAGGAGGGGAGAACAAAAAAGAATTGGAGGAAAACGATGAAGGAGAACCAGAGGAGGAGACTGAGCAATCCGGTTAGGAAGAAGAGGAAGCAAAGAAATGAAGTGAAAATCCACTGCAAAGCCTGCTACAAGAAGATGAATTAGCCCATATTCTGGCTAATATGGGTGAAGATGTCCAAGCTCACAACCCACTTAACCCCCACACCGAAGAAGGACTGCAGGAGCACTCTGTTCATGATAAAATTGCACCCAAGGAACTGCCTGATGAGGAAGAAGGACTGCAGGAGCACTCTGCCCATGATAAAAGTGCATTTAAGGAACTATGTGATGAGGAGGAAGGCGAAGAGGACCACTCTGCTCATAAAGAGAGCGTATCTAGGGAGAATAGTGACGAGAATGAAGAAGATGAACAATCTATTCCTATTCAGAATATGCCCGAATAATTCCACGATGAAGAGGAGGTAGAAGAAGAAGTTGCCCAAGAGAGAGCAGGACAAACTAGGGTTTCTACCCCCAAACAACCCGATCAGTAGAAGGCTGAAGAAGCACCCCAAGAAGAAAATAAGGAAATTGGCCAAGACGAAGGTACAATACTTAAGGTACAAAGCCCAGGCCTGAGTAAACAAATGGCTATTCCTTCAAAGAAAATAGAGGAAATTAAAAGATTGCAAAAGGAATAGCAAATATTGCTTAACATGATTAAGAAACTTCGACAATGGATAAGAGTTTTGAAAATGGGGAAGAAATCGAAAGGAACCACTATGGCAAAGAATGTAACTGCCCAAGAAAAACCCCTTAAGAAAAAGATCAAGAGTACTCAAGTCCAACTTGCCATTCAGGACCGAAAGGAACAACATCTAGTTGTTGGCCATGTCAAAGTACAAACGGATATCGTATCGGCCTGTGATAAGAAGATCCAAGTAGATCTCCCACCTACAATTATTATGTTGAATAAGGACCAGAGGATAGTAACTCTGTGGAAAGATTTAACACAAGCCCAACAAACAATAGAGAAAATTACAGAGCAGATTGTCCCTCAAGAAAAATGTGAGAAATTACAATAGCAATTGAAGAGCATTAACACATCAGAAAGTTAGGCCTTTGAAGGACGGTGAAAAGTAGAAGAAAGAGTAAAAAAGGTAACCCATAGACTAGACATAGTCATCAAACAAATGGATACCTTATGTTCTCTGTATATTGACGTTCTAGTGTGTAGGGCACCTGCTAGGAATTATGATTTGTTTTTAATGGAAAGATATTTACAATTGAAAATTAAAGTTGTCAAAGAAGGAGTACCTATAGAGATAAAAACCATTGATGACTTCATAAATTGTTGTAAGCATTACGGGGTGACAGTTCAACGATTGTTATGTGAATTTTATTTGCACAATCTTGTATTAGATGGAGAAATAGAGCAGAACCCTAGCTCTTTTGTGGGTGATGTCCAACTGCAGGCATTCATTTCTTTTGGTGTTAATAAAATAAAGTGGCTTAAAGCCTACAATGTCTTTCAAAGACAAGAGAATGGATTAGATTTATGGGTGAGGAGTGAACCTAGAGACCCACTGCAGCTATGGAATAAACATAAGAGCCTAATAAGAACTCAGGGAGTGATCGAAGCATTGGGACCTATTCACACAACAATCATCCGGCAAGGGATAGAATACTTCTTTACCATCAAAGACCTTGCCATAGCAGCAGCCAAATTCCGATACCAGACTTCTAATCAGAACATCCAAAACAAAGAACCATTCAATTATGAGAACTTTAAGCTAGCTGTTGATTGCTTGGGTATCTATGGTGACCTCATTTTGCGAGAATACCTGTCTTGGTCAGGCTGTAGCTTCTAAAGTTCAATTATTTGGCACCCTACACCAGGATATCAAACCTTATATGAAATTCCTGAAGGTCAAACAGGACATCTTTTTGAATTTCTAGCTAGGCATCATGGTTGTAGACCACCTAATAAGATCCCTTCTCCAACCTATTCCCTGACTACCTTGCATGTCAATTATAATGTTTTCATGAGGGCATGAAAAAGGGTGAGCAGGGAGGTGTGTTGAGCATTAGAGAAGGTACATAATTACCACTTATTTTGTCATTTTTTCCTTAAATTCATAACTTTCTTGCATTATGAAATGAGCATGTGGTGAAATATTATGATAAGGTTTAGAAGATTTATGAGCAACATAAAATGACTAATAATTACCTTTTCCCATGCAGAAAAAGAAGAAAATGGAAGATCGCCATTCCAAAGTAAAAGAAAAGACAAAATTAATTTTTGTCCCTTTGATAGGGAACCGCATCCAAACGAGGCAATCCAAATTGGAGCGTATAAGCTAGGAAAAGGAAGAGGACATACCAAATCGGCGCAAGAGAACGAGAAGATAACTGAGAGATAACAATATGGTGAATCCCTCAAGATCCTTTGATATTGAGGGATCGCTACCTCAGAGGTTATCTGTATCATTGATATTTCCACTTGGATACTATAAGAAGGGACAACGTTGCTAGCCCAAGGGATGGACTGTTGTTGTTTTTATGAAATTCACTATTGTAACTTAAACTTTGATCATCGACTCTTTTTAAAGAAGGATTACTGTAACTCTGTTTTGATGCTTAATACATAAATTTTGTTGTCGTTCCACCTTTGATTCTGGAGTATTCATAAGCAGTGCGTCCATGGAGGCTAAGGGCCCGACCCTGGTGGATCACTTGCTTCCTGTACCATTATTTCTTGATTCCAAGTCATGTGTGGTTTGATTTCTTGTATCTGCTTTGTTCAGTAATCTGTTGTTCCTTATTATTTCATATATTGGCTCTGTTATATTTCATTAGTAAGGTTATCCTCACTCTGAATTTGTATTGCATTGCCGTTCCTTTATAGATTGATATTATTGTATAACATTGTTGTTCCTTCTAGATTGTTGTTGTTGTTCAGTTACAGATTAACAATGCTATGTGTTTATGAATCGGTATTCCTGTCTATTCATCTACGGTTTACTTCCAAGTGTGATTGTTGTTCATTGGGATTGTTGTCCCATAATGACTATAATTGTTGTTTCTTCATAATTGAGATTAATAATTGTTATGTCAAAACTCAGATTATTGTTTCCTTCAATATAGATGTGCTGTGTGTAATATTCGATTTAGTTGTTGTGTGCTTGCATTTGATTTAGCTTGCTGTTCAATATTCCATACTTCATTTTAGTTTGTTGTTCCATTTCTGTTTGCTTTTCAATTCATTTCTAAGGTAAATATTGTTGCTTAATTCCTGTAGGTTATGATTACCGCTTCATTTATTTCTGTAGATTAAAGATTTTTTGTTCCATCTTGTTAAATAGATTAGTTGTTGTTCCTTTGCCTGTTATTTGAATTAGCATTACTTTGGTATGAACAGAATGATCTGAAACTGTAGTGGACGTTGACTATTGTTGTCTAGTTCCCAAATTGATGATCTTTTCCTTTATTTCTTCTCAATTACATCTGTTTACAAAGGGAAGAGTTATTATTACTACACCCTTGACTGATGAAGTATTGTAGTTTCTTCATTGAATGATTTAGTTACAAGCATTTCTAGTTCCTTCCATTACATTTAGAAGTTTGTTTCCAGTATTTAGTTACTTTTGTGGAAGCACTATACTACTAGCATTACTCTGACAAATGACTGCCTCAAACTGAGTACACTCTTTGAGATAACAAATCATACCTAGATTGATAATTAATGGGTAAAAAGAAGTGAAAAAGAACCTTTTTACTGCTCGACAACGGTGTTGTTGACTTTATTGTTGGTCTCATCTAGATAGATTTTTTTTAATACCATGGGATTAACCTTTTTTTCTGAGCCTTCTTCTTTTTCCGCATTCCACCTTGCTACTCCAGGTCACACCTTGTGAAAATGAAGGGGGTGCACTACCCTTCATTGCATCTGCTACCTTGTCTTGAAAGCTCTTTTGCATATTTCTCCAGTGAATTTGAATTGTCACCTTTTGTTGAAGGCCCCAAAAATTGGGTCAACAACAAGGGGGATACCCGCCCGATCCGGACCTTGGTTGGCAGCTCCTTATCCGTTTGGTATAGCGGGTCCGACTGGGGATATGGGACCAGTTTCCCAATTTAGTGTGTGTGTGTGTGAGAAATATGGGTATTTCTATTCTAAATGGAATACTTCTATCTTAATTATAATCTAATGCTATGCTATTGTATTCTAATAAACAGAAAAATATCAAAATTTATGCTAACCCGGGGTGTGATCATTCTTCTATGCGATCTAAAAAGATTTCATACAATAACTGGTAATAAAGATCATTCAGCTATCATAAGAAAAGAATTCGATAAAGATGAACTACTTCGTATAAGAAGTTAGATGAAACAATTGTGAAAACTTATCGCATAAATGAGCTATTCATACACTAAACATAAACAAATAGTTATCACCATACAAAAGTGCCAAATCATAACTCAGACATCCATGATGTAATATATAAACAACTGAAAACTGAAAATCACTTTAACGCATAAGCAGAAATGGTTAAGAGATAAAAGTACCATTTATAACTAGTCCTACTCATGAGCTTCAAGCAACAATTGATTTATGTCTCCTTGATTTAACATCCACTAAGAGTATAGAAGTGCAACATCAGTAGCAGATATCAAATGAAAATATCAAATAAACCCTGTTCCATTCATTCACCAAAACCTCCTCTGAGGGTGCAAAAGTGCATGTTCCGAGGACAAGTTTTTGATAAATTTCTGGACCCTTCTCTAAATGCATGAGAAGGGTTTAAATACTACTAACTAAATAACTTATTTACATAAATTGAGGATTCGGTTTATATGATTGTCCTCTTTCTAAGCAAAACTATTTCTAAAATTAAATCTACTATCTAACTATTTCTAAATCTACTCCTTAATGTCACAAGTATTCAATATTTTCCTAGGTGGAGTCGGCTGACTGTCTTTCGTCTTTGGTTGAGTTAAGCAAACAGAATCGGCAAGAGCTGGCATTATCTTCTCAGTAAAATTGATGATATACTTGAGAATCATCCAATGAATATGTATCATTACAATGTATGTCTGGTAAAAATCCCATTTCAACTTGGTTAACCCTTGGACTGCTTCTACTTTTCCTTTAGTCTTTTCTTTCTAGTTTGTTTCTATCACTGATTTCTTGCAATTTTCGGGGTTTGCAGGTGACTGAGTAACTAGGGTCTTTCCTTTTCGAACAATTTTTCTTAGCGATGCGTGATTAGTTCTAAGCACTAATCGCGCATCGGAAATTGCCTTTGTTTCTTGATCCGAGCTTCCTGATGTGTTTTTCACCTCTTGCGCCTTTTTCTCTCATTTGGTATAAAGCTCAAAATTTGTAAAAATAGTGATTCTGTGAGCTCTTGACCCTCAGAATTAAACTGTCTGTTTCTGGTATCAGAATCGTTCAGTATCGATTCAACCATGGTTGTATATGAGAAATCTGTGATAGATGCCTCAGAAGAGTTCCGCGACTCTTTTTCTTCCTTAAGTGGATTAGGTGTGCCTTCCGAAAGGTACATTGGAGCGCTGCCTTTTCTCCTCATAGTTTTTTGCATACTATCTTGCATAACGCTTCGTCCTTCTTTCCTACAGTTTACATTGAGGTGGAGGTAATGATAAAAGACTAATGACAGGAAAACTTTTAAATGCCGAAGATATACAAAACATGCCACAACACATATTTCATTAAAATTGGAAATATTTTATTACAAGGACATCACTAGAATTGAGGTTTTAGGTTATTTTGAAATTCCGGATCCATTATTTACTTCCAAATTTAATGAAATATGTGCTCCACCTTACGTGAGTTATCTCTTCGAAAAACACAACACCATACTTCATTAACAACTGGCAACAACTCATTAATTCGCATTAAAATACATGACCAACTCTTGGCTGAAAAAGTTTTCTTGAATAGTGAGCCAGAACCAATTGCGATGGAGGGGTCCTGCAATTTTGCTTTGCGATATCGCAGATCGCTGTATCGCAATATAGCAACATCATTGTGCTATTTTTTTATCGTAAGGTCGCAGTATCGCAACATCGTAATTTTACAGTATCGCAGTATCGCAATATCGCAATATCACAGATTGTTATAATCCTTATGTGTGATTCATGTGATTTTTACGATGCGCGATATGCGATATTGCATATCGGCGATTTTTTTTAGAGTTTTTCAATGTGAGTGTTTCTTTAGTGTATGCGATGCGATGAGGTTTCGTGTAGCAATCTCGCTTTTTGTCATTTTAACTCATTAGAAGGTGTACCCTATCATTTTTTGTGCGATGCAATATCTCTTAAGGAGTGAATTGAATTTTCTGCATTATGAAACTTAGGTTTTTTAGATTCTTCAAGGTATATTCCTAAGTCCATGATGTTGTAAGTTTCATCTAAAAAAGAAAATGTAACACTAACTGATTTTTTTGATTTTTACTGAGGGTCCCCACTTATTTAGTATTAGCAATAACACCTCATAAGGAGAGGGGTTGTTGGTGGCTACAACAATTGGCGATTCACTTGGAAGAACTAGTTATCTCTGTGTTTCTATTGATTTTTTTGAGCTTCCAAAACATAAAATTTTTCAGAAAATTAAACTTTATTATGGAAAGATAAAGTACATTATGCTCTAACCTGTCAATGACATTTTGTTTCAGCTATTTTCAACTTTGATTATTTGTTGCCTCAAGTTTAGTCCTTGTGTTTACATTAGTCATTACTTGGTCTGTAAAGATAAAACAAAGCCTTCTTTGTAAACCAGTTTTAAAATATGCTCATTAGGTAGAGCCTCTGTTGCCAGCAGACATTCATAGCCTCGACAGGGTTACCTATTACCCAGCAATGATCCTGTATCCTACTTAAAGAAACCTACAATTCTCAAAGAAGAATCCACATCCACACCTATTGCTTTGATTTTCTTTTTATTCTTAAAGAACAATGTCTTGGTTTGATAGCCAATTTATGACATAGTCATTCACTCGATTTATAAATTTGCTAAACAAGATGGCTCGTGATGAGACCCCTTGCCTCTTGATTGTAACAATCTTGATTCATTGCCCTATTGTGGTATGTAGTATTTGGCAAAGTCAGCAAGTTATAATATCTGTGATTATGATAAGCCGACTCATGATGAGACCTCTCATTCTTCAAGATGAAGTGTATCCATGGATTGTTCTTCTGAAAGTTGTGATTTCCTTGGTAGGGAGGAAGTCATTGTTTTCTTTAGATAGCTCTGGATGACAATGATAAAGTTTTTTGGAAGTAACTGTTTTACAGAGAATCTTTATTTTGTTATTGATACCTTTCATTGCACTGATATAAAACAATTTCTTCACTAAAGGTTATTTTCATCAAACTTTATGAAGTTGAAACTAGTGCCATATCTAGGTTAGAGTCTTTAACTGTATCTTTCAATAATAAAGATCAATTTTCCACAAATTTTGCTATTTATACAAGCAAAAAATCAAAATCTAAAAGAGAGTTGGTGTCTTTTTTGTAAATGCCTAATGTAACCATTCAAAACTAGTTTTATTATGAAAAAGAAAAACTATTACTCTACAAAATAGAAGAATAATCTTCTATGGAAAATATTTCTTAAGAATTTGTCCAGTGACAGGCAAAGAGTCTCTTTTACTTGCTAAATCCTGTAACAAAAATGTCGATGGACCTAAGACTTCTACAATTTGAAAAGGACCAAGCCACATTCTTTGAAATTTTTTATGTTTCCCCTTTTCTTCATGTGCCTTGTCCCATTTTAAAACTAAATCTCCCACCTGAAAATCTTTTCTGGTCATTATATTTGAATCAAAAGAGGATTTTACTAGTGCCTGATGATGAGCATGTGTTTTCTTAGCTTGTTCTCGCTGTTCTTCTAATTTGATTATTTCCATCTGTCTTAGGTGTAATGAGGAAGTTGGTACTTCATCAATGTATTGAACTAGAGACAAATAAGGAATTGTTAAATGAGTCGAAAGAACTACTTCTCTCCCATAAACTAAATTAAAGGGAGAAGTGCCGATGGAAGCTTTTCTCGTTATTCGGTCTGCCCATAAAGTGTATATTAAGGATTTATGCCAATTTTTATGATTTTGGTCTACTGTCCTTTTGATAATCCTGATTAGGTTTTTATTTGTAGACTCGGCTAATCCATTGCCCTGTGGATAATAATTGGCCAAATATTTAAGTTTGAATCCGCTTTTAAGTGAAAATTCAATCATTGCATTTCCAGAAAAGTATGATGCATTATCGAACATTAAAGCGGAAAGTAATCCAAACTTGGTGATTATAAATTAATCTATGAACTCAATGATATTTTCAGAATTAGCTGTCTTGAGTGGAACTGCTTCTACCCACTTAGTAAAATAATATGTTGCTGTAAGGATATATCTATGCTGCTTGGAAGAGTGAGGAACGATCTCACCTATTATGTCCAATCCCCACTGACTGAAAGGTTGGTCGATGTTAACTGGTTGTAGTGGTAAGGATGGTTTCTTTTGTCT
>APFE030459427.1:8740-19797 GCA_000404065.3 Pinus taeda | reverse complement strand
CTAGGAGTAGGGATGTATTCCTCGTTGATGGGTACTTTTGGGTTTCCCTCTCCTATCGCTAAAATCAATGCCATTTCATCATCTAAGGAGTTTTCTCGAGATGGGTTCTTTTGAACTCGTTATTTTTCAGACCCTTGGACCTTGCCTTCACCTACGACCACATTAGTTGAAGGACAAGAGAATGTAACGACATTTCCTATATCTGTAGTTGAGCTTAGATATCGGTCTATTGTCAACTTTGCAGATGACCATTCTACTCCTTTTTCCGAAGAGGAGTTAGATGGCGATGTTGCCCCCGCTTGGAGCCTTGATTCTACCTATGCTTTGGACTGCTTAGATTCAATTTTACCTTCGGAAGAAGCAATTCTTGAAGCAATGATGGGTATATATCGACCTTGGGAAGATTTACACCATCGTTAATACTTTCTTCCTCCATTGCAGGAAGTAGAATCTAGATTCTCTGAGCTCTGTTCTAGTGATGTTTGTACGGTGTCAAACCATTTGGCTCCAACAAACGTTCATGCTAAAAGTAATATGTCGGTGATTTCAAAAACAACACCTATAAACATCTCTAGGGACCCTAACACGATCAAGAATCTCTTCATCGTAATTGAGTGTTCCCCTGAAGAAATTCAAATTTACACTGACCTGTTTAAAGAATTTCGGGATGTATTTTCTTGGTTTTATGAAGAAATGCCTAGCATTGACCCATCTATAGTTCAACATGAGATCAAGACATATGAAAATGCCAAACCGGTTCGTCAAAGGCTTCGGCTGGTCAATCCTAGGAAAGCAGCAGCTATCAAAGCAGAAGTGGAGAAGCTACTAAAGGTAGGTTTTATATACCCTGTTCCTCTTACTGATTGGGTTTCTAATCCAGTCCCTGTAGATAAAAAGCAAGGAAAAATCCAAGTATGCATCGATTTTAGGGACATAAACAAGGCTTGTCCCAAAGATAATTACCCCATGCCATTCATTGATCAGATTATCGACGAGTGTGCAGGTAATGAGATTTTTTCCTTCATGGATGGATTCTATGGTTATAATCAAATTTCTATCTGTCCTGAAGATCAACATAAGATAGCCTTTATCTGTCCCTGGGGTACCTTTGCATATAGAAAGATGCCTTTTGGCCTTAAAAATGTTGGAGCTACATTTCAGCGGGCCATGTCTTATGCTTTCCACGACATCAATCATGTCATCAAAGCGTACTTAGATGATCTCGCTACTCGTTCTCGAAAGAGAACTGATCACCCTAGCCACCTTCGAATGGTTTTCGAGCGATGTCGTTTTTATAAAACCGGCTAAATCCCAAAAAGTGCATTTTCGCAGTTACGTCCAGTTGGTTGTTAGGGTTCATTGTGTCAAATGAAGGGATTCGCGTTGATCTCTTCAAGGTTGAGGCAATAGTTCGGTTGCCTCCCCTGCCCTCAATTCGTCAACTTCAGAGTCTTCAAGGGAAGGATAATTTATTAAGGCGGTTTATGGAGAACTATGCCGAGATCGCTAAAGGGTTCATGCAGTTGCTATGAAAAGGAGTTCCATATGTATGGGATGACTTTGCACAACGATCGTTTGATGCTTTGAAAAAAGCACTAGTCTCTACCTCACTTTTGATTCCACCAGATTATGGCAGAGATTTCCTTTTATATCTCGCTGCGGCAGAATCAACCATTGGTATGGTTCTGGTTCAGGAGGACGATGCTCTCACCGAGCATGTGATTTATTATTTGAGCCGAGGCTTAATAGGTCCTAAACTTCGCTATTCTCTGGTTGAGAAGTTGGCCTTGGCAGCTATCCATGTTGTCCAGCGGCTTCGTCATTATATCTTGCTACGCAAAACTTTTGTCTTAGCGGCGATCAATCCATTTCAATTTGTCTTGAGTAGGTGAGTGGGGGCAAATATAATAGATGGATAGTCATCTTGCAAGAATTTGATCTCGAGTTCTTGTCAGCCAAGTCTAAGAAATCCATGGTTTTCGCTGAGCTAATTTCTGAGCTACCTTGTGGAGAGGATACGATTTATGAGGAAATTTTTCCTGACGAACATTCCATCTCTTCACTCGACCCTTGGTATGGAGATATCATTGTCTATCTCCAGACTTCGAATTTTCCTTCTACTCTCTCCAAGGATGAATGTCGTAAATTACGTCACCTGGCAAAAAATTATGTTATCATTGGTGATACCTTATACCGTTGAGGTGTTGATTCAATCCTTCGGCGCTATTTAACCTTGGAGGAAGCAGAGTCAGTTCTCAATGATTGCCACAGTGAAGCTTGTGGTGGTCATCTATCAGGGCTTGCTACAGCCCAGCGCATCTTACGTGACGACTATTTTTGACCTTCACTTTTTAAATACTATTTGGAAGCGGTCAAATGTTGCCACCCTTGTCAGATCTTTACTCGAAAGATGCGTGCCCATCCAGCTCCACTTTTTCCCATTGTCACGGTCGGTCCTTTTACTAAGTGGGGTATTGATTTTACAACTTGTAATCCGCCTTCAGCGGCGAATCACAAGTATATTATTGTGGCTGTAGACTACTTTACGAAGTGGGCCGAGGCCATGCCCACTTATAAAAATGATAGTGACATGGCAACTTTGTTTCTTTTCAATCAGGTTATCTCAAGATTCGGTGTCTCGAGAGAGATTGTCACTGATCATGGCAGTCACTTCCAGAATCAACTGATGTCTGAATTGGCTCTTGAATTAGGTTTCTGCCAAGAGAATTCGTCTCCTTATTATCCTTAGGCTAATGGACAGGTTGAGGCAGTCAATAAAACTCTTAAGATGATACTCCAACGGACAATCGATAAAAATCGGTCCAATTGGCACGTTATGTTGTATTCAGATCTTTGGGCATACTAGACCTCCATAAATACTGCTACTGGTTTTACACCTTTTTAGTTGGTTTACGGGATGGAATCTATCTTTCCAATTGAATGTGAAATTACATCTCTTAAGTTAGCTGTAGAGCTTCTTCCAGAGACTTCGAGTCTCGAAGAGCGCCTCCTTCACTTGGAACATCTCGATGAGCAGTGTCGAGATGCCGCCACGATGAATGAGGCTCATAAGAAAAGAATCAAAATGCAGTATGATACATCTGTCCGTCCTCGAGTCTTTTCTGAAGGTGACCTTGTCTTGGCCTATGACCAAGATAAAGACGCCTTGGGGGAAAGAAAGTTTAAGCCTATGTGGTACGGTCCTTTCATTATTAAACGAGTTTTAGAAAAAGGGTCGTATGAGTTAATCGATTTTGAGGGAAACAAGCTGGCGGAGCCCCGAAACGGGCTCTACCTAAAGAAGTACTTTGCTTAAGTAGTGGTTAGGCAATGGCTTCTTTGTATATTATGTATATTTGTACATATATCATCGAGAGTTTTGTGATGTCAACACTTTTTGGTTTGCTGTTGTAGGTGTTGATGGATGAGTTGGTCTATTTTGGGTTCGCCAATGGTGCTAGTCGGCACACTCGGAATCTCGCTTCCACAGCTTGGGTACTCTATTATCCAACTAGTCAATTGATGGTATCAAGAGGCGTATGCATTGGTCCTGATTCGAATAATATGGCTGAGTATACCACCATTATTAATTTACTATCCAAGGCAATCTCTTATGTGATCGACTCGTTGGTAGTTTATCTCGATTCTCAATTGATAGTGTCTCAACTAAATAACATTTATTGGGTAAGGGATCCATGTTTATATCGCCAGTATTTAAGAGTGAGGTTGTTGCAAAGATCATTTGTTTATATTAATTATTTGCACATTCCAAGATCTCATAACTGGTTAGCTGATTCTATCACTAATCAAGCATTAAACTGGCACATCAATCATTCATCATAAAATCAAAGCATCAAAAAGTCAATATATATATATATATATATATATCATCATAAAAGTATCTCGAGTGTACATATGTTGTCCAAAAATATACAAAATTGGGACTCAAATTCCCATAATCATGACTGGTATATCTAATGCCCCGGCTCAAGATGAGCGGCCAAGTAGGTAACTATCGCGTTGGCTACACGCCGAAAAGAGTGAAGCCAGTCACGTGGCATCCCAACCACATGACGCTGCATATCCTCCGAAAGGTCCTCTATAGTAGCCATCAGTACTCGACAGCTCAGTCTCGTCAGGTGTCGCTGGACGTTGTGTAGAGTCCGTTTCGTCTCAGTAGCTGCCTCTTCGGCTCCTCGGCCATGTCGTCTGTGCCGCAGGAGTCCATCTGGTCATGCTCGCCCAATGTCTGGATCATAATCATTATATTAGTCATTTGAATTTCATCAAAAATATTTTTCAAAATGCATCATTATATTTGAAAAATCCAAAAAAAAATCATAAAATCAAAAATCCTTACCGATCTCGCCCCATGCTGCGTTTGGCAGTAACGCTAGGTCAGGATCTCCTCAGAAGTCTAGCCCAACATAGGGGTAATCGTCTACGGCGATGATCTGCTAATCCCACCAGGTGAAGAAGTCATCGTCAAAAGTAGTCCTAGGAACCTCCCCACCCCCCAGACGTTTCATCAGATCAGCCCACTGGCCCATGCGTGGATCGCGTGGGGTGCTGATGGAAACTGCTACCTTGGGGCAGAGTCCGGGAATCCTCTCGAAGAAGAAATTGGACAAGATAGTCCTATAGCCGAAGTTCTTGGTCTGTCCCCTCTTAATGGAAGTGAGCTGGCTCTTCATGCTGGCCAAAAGAGGAGTACACCAGTCAAACACAGTAGTGAGACAATCCACTACCACGCTCATGGTGAGCCGTGATGCCTGATGCAGAGAGGACTATCCATTCACTCGAGTTATGGTGAACAGGATGATCCTTAGCGATAAACTCGCCACGTGTGCAATCGAGATCTGGCTCCCAACTTTCTTGGGATGTCCTGGGTAGTATATCTATACATAGTCTTCTATGGTGAGGCTACTCCGCGTCCTGCCCCGGGACTATACTATCTCTCCCCTTCGGGAAAGGCCCGTGATAAAATATATATCATCCACTTCCACTCTGAGTGGCATCTGATCAATCATGAAGGCTTCCTCCTCGACATCCCAATAGTCAATGAGCATCTCAAGTAGTCGTACATTGGCTTTCATGTTCGGCAGTTTGAAGAATTTGAGCAAGCCGCATCCTCGTAAAGCATCCAAGGCTTGAGGATCATTCATAACTTCATTATCAACCACTGCATGTTTTCTTTCACGCCATGTGATCGACATCTTGAGAAAAATTGGGTTTCAACCGTTAGTTTTTGATTGAAATTAACTCATGGCGTATACGCGGGTTACTGTATACACAATCGCGTATAGGGCCCGCGTGTACGCGGGTTCCATATTATCAACCTGCGTATACGCCGTGGTGAAATTTTGAACAATAGTTCAACGGTGAAACATCAATGGAAAATCCTAAAACTAGCCACAATGAATTGCAAGCTGAGTGTAAGAGTTACTTGGAAGATTTTGAGGAATTTGAATTTGGCACACAAGAAATTTTCTCCTTTGGCTCCAAATATTTGCTCTCCAACTCAATTGGTAAAAATGGTGAGTCCAAAATCCCTTTTATAAGTTTTGAAAATTTAAAATGTTTTCAAAATTTTATTTTGTTTGGCCTCATGTGACTTTTAACTTGGGAGCTTGGAATGTCGAGATTGGTTTGTTTTTCAGGACATTTTCAACATTTTCGACTTTTTCGAGACGGTTCCATGAATGCTAACCCGTCATGGCAGGTATGATTTTTTCACTGGAATATAGGTTAGGGACATCATTTTTTCGTTGCATCATGCATACTAGCCTCCATCTGCCAATACATTTGCCATAGGGTCGATCCCATCATGTTATGATTCGTAAACCATCTTCACTCACCGATTTTTTAAAAATCATGACACGATGGTAGAGCCATCCTTTACATGGGCATCATAGTTAGCACCTCACTGACATTTTTTGCCCATGCTGCTTCAATTTGAGTAGACTCGGGAGTCCTCTGTAGTCCCACCATGACTTATGCGTTGAAGACTCATTCCTCTTAGCTTCTTCGCTTTGTTCTGGCCTTATACCCTAGAAGCTCCTTTGTGTTGAGTTGTACTATTGCATTGCATGTTGACTATTTGCACCTTTTGGCCTAGAGCCGGCTTCACTTGGACTCATGTTTAAGCCAACTTTTGACCATGACGTCTGCAAAATCAACCTTGCATACCTTTGACTTCTGCAGCTTGACACACCTTGACCCATGGAAGGAACACACCTTTGAGTGTCACTGACCAGTTTTCGCCTCCCTACATTGAGCATAGGAATGTTCCCCTCCCAAAAACTAGATCATCTGTTTCACCGACACTCGTTCTTTCCACTATACCATAGCATTCTTTTATTCTTTTTCAAGCTTAACAAAAAAAGACAAAAAAATTAAATATTCCAAAAAGAATGGGAATGGGACAATATTTCCATCTATTATTGGCAGCTAGAGTCAGTCGTGTCACCCTTGAACAAAGCACTCAAAACAAAGTCTCCTCTGCATGGGTGGGATTTAGTTTGGCTTAGGTACGCCTTAACCTTGTTATTGAGTCAGTTCTCCCCCGATTGGTTATCTCTTCCAATCATATGGAGGGTTCGTTCGTGCCTCCTGCATGATGAACTTATATAGAGTCATCATATGCTGCCATATAGTCACATTAAGTCGTGCTTTTGTTCAAGGGAAGTTAGCCTGAGTTGGCCTCTCTACGGTGTCTCTTGACTCATTTTTCAGTCGGCCATCCTGGTTGTCAGTGTCATGTCTATCATCACATCAGTTATATTGGTCCTTTACTCATGTCGGTTTGAGAAGGTCTCCATTGACTTCTTGCTGGCGGATCTTGTCCTTATCGACGACGACATCTTTCTCTAAGGACAGGCCTAGAGCTACACCCTGGCCCTATTTTCATTATTGATAGGTTACCTTGTGCTCAACATCGATCAGTATCATGGGTCCTTGACTGAGTGGTTTCCCTTGTGTTCGACGTCAGCTTACATTATCACACATTGGGATTCATGCAGTACCTTGGTTTCCATTTGAATCTATTGGTGGATACCTCGCCTCTATGTCAGCTTTCATTATTGGTTGGTTCAGAGGGTTTTTGCCATGCGCTAGCCACATCTTGTGTATGCCGGAAACGTACTTCGGTTGGGTTACTACATCTCTTTTGTCCGATTCCTTCCACATTATTGACCTGCAGGTTACACTCGCACTAGATTGATGAAGGATGCCTTAATGCCTTCCTTCTAGCGGATCTTTCCCTATCGAATCCGACTCATTTCTCTGGGGCAAAGATCTAGAGTCCATTTGGCAGTACCTTGGGGTTTGCAGTCATTAGTGGAATATCCTTCGCTATCGACAGTGGGAAACCATCATTGTCTCCTAATCGATAGATTCTTACAGGTGTTCGACTCCAGCTCATTTTTCAAACTTGTTGGTTTGTACTAGGTATCTTGACGCTCATTATAATTATTGGTGAGTAGTCTCGCGTTTGTTAACGGTATACATTAATGACCGGTAATCAAACGATTTCTCACATGGTCGACCTCAGATCATTTATTCCCATGGTGTAGAAATGTACCACGGCAGTCGGTGAAGACCTCAGGTTGTATCAGCATTCATTGGTTCACTTGACAGTTGCTCCTATTGCTGCTAGTTGATACCACTCCACCTTATATGTTGCAGTCAGTTATGGAGACATTCTATATGCTGGCACCTGAGTTTGCAGTGTAGTACCATCCTTTTCCATCATGTTCAGTTGGTACCTTTTGGGGTCCATCTTTGATATCAGTGATCTGTTGATATGCAGACATGCTTTGCTTTCTCTGAGAATGGGTATGCCTACCTCAGACGATGTTTCTTTCTAATCTCCTTTTGTGGCTTGGCAGGCTGAATTCTGGTGAAGTGCTCCTCCATTTTTGGCAGATTTCCTTTCCATGTACTTTCTTAATATATTTCGGCCATCATGCACCCCTTCTAACCTCATATATTAGGGGGCATCTGTTATAGCTCTAAATCTCACTATTATGGTTTGTGATGCTACACTCATGGCCTAGGGAAACCCCTCCTTCCAGACCTGGTCCCAAATTTAAAAAACAGTGTTTTATTCCTTGTATGCAACATTGCCCTGAGTTAAACGTGTGTATACGTGGGTATGCTTATAGCCAACCCGCGTATATGTATTAAAACACTTAAAAAAATATAAACTCCTTATTTTCAGGCGGAGATCGCGGGTTTTACCTGCTAATCACCTGTTAGTGCCCGTGGCCCAACTGTTCCCAACCAACTCCTAACTAAAAAACTACTTTGGGAGTGGTATATAAAGACATCAAAGGGAGGGCCTAAGGGAGGAGAGAAGAGAGAGAAAGGTTATTATACTGAAATTTTTCCCCTAACCAGGTCTGAAGACCCTTGTGCCTTCTGTACTTCCCCCATTTGTACAGGAAACTCTTGTTTCCTTGCGTGTTGATGTTCATCTACTAGTTATGGCATCATGGAGTGAGTCTTGGAAGGAGATATGCTAAAGGCTTGAGGCTATATGGATCTAGAAGGAATCTTTTTTTGGAGCCTGAGAAAGGATACTCAGGTGATATTACTCCTTTTGTACATTCTATTTGTCTATAATAAAGAAACACGTCTTGGTTCTCGATATGCTTCTTATTTATGTTTATGATGTTCATGTTCGAATTTCATATGTGAATGGTGGTTTAAAGTTCATAACTAACTTCCTTCTTTTATAACATAAAGATGATTTCTGTATAATTCTTTGTCCATATATTGCTGTATTCTTTGGAATTGGTTGTTTTACAGGACAAAGGAGCAAAAGGGACTTGAAGAAGGGTTTGGACCCTTGAGGAACTTCTCGAACGTAGGACCTGAGGTACACCCTTCTTACTTTAGAATTTGCTTTTGATAGCATAATGGTTGTGTGAATGCATGTTTCTCTGTTTAGACAACTTTCAGTCTGCTAGGGTTTCCACCCAAAAGCCCTAGGGGAGAAAATCCCTCAACAGTTCTTCTATCGTGGATTTCTTCTCTAAAGCTATTATACGTTTCTCTACTACTATGGATTCTTTCATGTTTTCGGCTAGGGTTGTTTTATTAGACCTGTCCATGAAGATTGCTATGTTCGATGGTAATGCAGTGATGTACCATTCACATCGCACTTCCTCGTTGGGCTGGGAAGCAGTAGGAATTTTGTTTAGAATTTTATTGAAACGTAGATTGAAATCTTTGATCGGTTCTCTAGATTCTACCCTAAGGTTGGATAGGTCGTTGATTAACGTTGTCGTAGACCTATCATCACCAAACTTGGTTAGAAATTGGTCTTGGAAGATGTCCCAACTGGTAATAGATCCATAGGGTAATGAGAAATACCACGATCCGGCTGTTCCTTGTAGGGTATAAGGAAACGGTCGAACAACAACATCTTCATTAGTAACCCCGTTGAGGTTGATAGATAGCATAAAGTTTTTTATGTGCTCCTCTGCTAGCATGCTTGCCTCGGGATTGAACTTGGGTAGCCATTTCTCAGGATGGGCCGGTATTTGACTCAAGGGTGCAGGCATTAAGACTGCCCCAGGGTTGTTCCATGGAGACTGGGCCATTGTTGAACTACTAACAAGGGGATTTACGGAAGATGATCCCTGTGGTTGGGAATATGAGGTGATTATGATCGCAGATGATTGAGGAGGAGTTGTAGGGATTCTACTGGGTGGATTGATAATGGTCTGGGGTGGAGGAGTGGATGGTTGACTTCGCGGTGGAGAGGTTGAGATGGATGATGTTGATGAAAGAGTCTCACTGTCAGACCCTTTAGGTGACTTCTTTGCTCTTTTCCTTTCGGGAAGAGGTAATTCGGTTGGCTGAACACTGAAATTTTCACTCTTTAATCTGGTCAGGGGATGAGTAGGGTTATACTGCGAAGTCACACTGCCCTGAGATTTATCAAATCTTTGAGGTGAAATGGAAAATTGCTGAAGTTTGTGAATCAGAGATTCGACTTCAGGAGGTTCAATAACAGATTGTTCTGAACTGTCAGGATTTGTAGCAACGGATGATGCTCTATTGACTTCTAACTCTGGATTTAAGTGTAATGGAGAAGTTGGGGGAGATGGTGAGGGCGATTTACTCTCAGAATGGTATTTTGATTTGGAATTACTTGCCATTCATAGTTCAGGCCCTCCTTCTAGTGCCAAATATGTTGAAGGCCCCGAGAATCGGGTCAACAACAAGGGGGATACCCGCCCGATCCGGACCTTGGTTGGTAGCTCTTTATCCGTTTGGTATAGTGGGTCTGACTGGGGATATGGGTCCAGTTTCCCAATTCAGTGTGTGTGTGTGAGAAAGATGGGTATTTCTATTCTAAATGGAATACTTCTATCTTAATTCTAATCTAATGCTATGCTATTGTATTCTAATAAACAGAAAAACATCGAAATTTATGCTAACCCGGGGTGTGATCTTTCTTCTATGTGATCTAAAAAGATTTCATACAATAACTGGTAATAAAGATCATTCAGCTATCATAAGAAAAGAATTCGATAAAGATGAACTACTTTGTATAAGAATTTAGACGAAACAGTTGTGAAAACTTATTGCATAAATGAACTATTCATACACTAAACATAAACAAATAGTTATCACCATACAAAAGTGCCAAATGATAACTCAGACATCCATGTTGTAATATATAAACAACTGAAAACTGAATATCACTTTTGTTGGAGAGGTAAATCCCCTCTACGGATAGAGGCGATCCCTACTAGCCCAGAACAGGTCTAGCAACAACCAAACAATGCTATCACGCAAGTTCCTAATTGCGAATAAAAGGTAGGTAACAGAAACCTACTTGAGATCCAACGCTTTAGTTTGTAGAAGAGATGTCGCCCACGTTCCTTTGTCTTGGCCGGTCACGATCCTCCACTATCCACATGAATGGACACCTGTACACAAAGAGAACAACACAAACACAAGTGTGAAATCTAATATATGCAATTATACATCAGTCAGGAAGGATATAATTCAACATCAACCATTACAAGTACAACGAGAAT